>JAOTQR010046540.1:0-14918 GCA_025774065.1 Solanum ossicruentum
GCTCAATTACACAATATTTGCAAAATTTTCCAATGCGATAATTTACCTCAATTAAAATATTTACGGGGTCTAACAGTTCTATATAAATTGGTGGCATCGATCCCAAACTGATTTTTCTATTGCAGGTGGAAGCATTCCTACTTATTCCATAATTTATTCAATTTTTGATTTCCAGTCGGTTAAACCTGCTGGATACATATTATGTGTACTCACCCTAATTCTTTCTCCCCCGTAGATTCTCGTCATGATTACCCACGCAATAGTTAATTTGTTCATGCAATCGGTTCATACTAGATCTAGTGGTGAGACTCAGAGCTTCGAGTTGCCATTGGATTCTATCTTAGTTATTAAGTCTTTATCTTTATTCGAAGACTGAGATGTACTTATTTCATCAGAGCTTATGTATTTAGATGCTTTTTATACTCGTGACACCAGATTCTGGAATATGATTTTATCTATTGAGTTTTTTTCTGTTTTAAATGTATTTTATCTTGGGGTTTGAAAAATTTATTAAGTTTCGTAGTCGTGATCCCATTTTTGGGTTGTGATAGTTTGCCTCTTGATTTGCTCCTGTTGTGTTCTCTATTCTGAGAATCACAATTTTTGTTTCTCCCCTCGGATCTATCCCTGGGACATCTGGTAAAGAAAACCTTGAGATTTTTTTCTCATCTCTTCATTCAAGATACTGTTCTTGGCGAAATCCATAGAGATCACACCATCCACAGTAGAATTTGACAATGACATTCTAAATGTTTTTCAAAAATCTGCTAGGGAACCAAGTAGAAGCAAACCTTGAATTTATATATCAAATTTAATGCCCATAGCAGACAACTGGTTCATGATCCCCTGAAAATTATTCAGGTGATCTGTCATCGGAGAACCATCAATATATTTTAAACTCAAATCTACTTTATTAAGAGCATTTTACTGTTCCTAGTCCACCAAACATACAAACTTTCAAGATGCTCCCATAGGGTTCGAGCATGAGTTTGCCCAAAAATATGGTTCAACACATTATTATCAACCCACTTTCGAATAAATTCACAAACATTTCTATGCAACAGATTTCAGTTTTCATCTGTTTTATTTTCAGGCTTTACAGTGGAAAAGACTAGTTGATAGAAGTTCTTAACACAAAGCAGATCTTTCATTTTTCCCTTCCAAATGGCATAATTAGTGCCATTCAAAGTAACCATTCTACTAGCGTTGGCTTCCATTATTTTTCCCAAAAATTATCTTTGTAAACCAAAGTAATTCCTTTTTGATATGAAAGTTCAGATTATGCTGCAACTACAGAGCATACTCAGACAGAACCTTGACTCGGATACTAGTTTGTTGAGAAAAATACGAACTAACACAAAATAAATATGGCAAAATAATATGAATAAAATGGAAAAGTAATGACACCAAAAACTTTTATGTGGAAACCCTTTTAAATAAGGGAAAAACCACGGGTCAAGAGGAGCAACTAATATCATTATAGTAAAAATTTTACACTGTGTAGTTACGAGTGCAATATAAAAAAAACTTCCACTCACAAAAGAAATACCCACTTTTGATTTTATACTTTACTAAAAAATATAGCTCACAATCTATTTTTCTTCACAGACTATTTTTTCTTATAGTTTTTGATATACCTCACAGATAAAATACTCACTGTATTTTATTCTCTCTGTGACTCTGCTCCTTCTTCCCTCTATTTGGTGTGTTTAATGGAGGAGCTCAGCAGCTCTTTTTGTAGAAAAAAAATGTACAAACTGATGTCATCAATGACATCACAATAGTGCAAGTTTTCAATAGTTGGTGCGGCTTTGTTGAATTTTGTTGTCAGCCTTGTTTGTTGATATTTGAAAAAAGGAGGCTGGACCTCACACAAGTTGCTCCTCAGAAGAAACACAACAATTGTAATGAAACTACAGAAACGGAGTTGAAGCCAATATTGGAGACTGACGACTTGATTTAACAGTAATTGGATGGTGTTGATAAACGAGGAACACATAATACTACTACTGTGGCATCAAGATAGAGGATGAACAAGTCCACCAAAAGTGTACATGTTGCTCCTCCTCGTGTAAAACTTGTTTCTAATTTTTCTTTCGAGAAGCAGAAGCAACGCTAGAAACAGAGCCACAAAGGTTTGAAGAAGATGGAGAATGATCATGACACAAAAAAGAAGAAAGATGAAGGAGAAAAACAGACCCTTACCCAATGCAAGATAAACTAGTGCACCAGTGGTTTGATGAAGACGAATGTGGCCACCAAGCCTATATAAGAAAAACAACTTGTTTTTTATTGTTTAATTACAAGGCCAATGCAAAACTAAACACAAAGCATTAGTGATATGAAGAAGAAGTTTGAATCAAGCAAGAGCAAATTTGAAGGAAGGTTAGTTGAGCAAAGGAAGCCAAGAGAAGGACTGTAATAGTGGACTTTCATCATATGCCTGGTCCTGTTAATGAGCCTTGTGCTCCCAGAAGACGCTGCTCGAATTGGAAAAGGTTTTGATATTCTCATGGTTGTAAATTCCACACCTGATCTTAAGCGTATTTATACGCCTAATTAGCCAATAATGCCCATAAATAGAGTGAATTTAGAGGACAAATTAATAGAGTATAGATGCTTGAGTATTATTTCTCTTATTTTGCTGATTTAGGGCAAAGTGCGCCTGTTGTCTATGTCTGTAGGATTTTGCTTTGATTGGGAAGTTTGGGGTTAAAGTTGGACTCGATAGAAGAATGAAGCCTAGAACGGGGGACATGAAGATCAGTAGAAGCAATCAACAGACGAAAACTCCACGTAGCGAACCTGGGTACAAGGTTGTAGAAGCTGTAAATTACAAAAAAGGCATGAAACCCAAATGAGGTGCAAGGTCCATGTCGCAGACCTGTTCAAAAGTGTGCAGAGTTATCCAGTCAGCAATTAAGTGAGAACATAGGAAAACAAGGGGTCTGCATCGCAGATCTGAGGATCCAACGCGAAAAAGTCTAAAAATGAGGTTTTTATCTGAGACTTTAGGTTTTACGTTTGATTTTGGATGCAAGAGCTAGAGGAGGTGGCGACAGAGAATATTTTCCCACCATATTTTGGTTAGTGTAATCTTTAGATTTTAGTTTTTGATGTTTTTCACTTCATTCATGATGTATCCCACACCCATGAGTGGCTAAGCATCCATATTCTGGAGTTGTAGCCATAGAATATGTGTAGTTCGTAACTTTTGACATCTATGGATGGTTTCTTTCGATTATTCCTATGTTATTTATATCTATACTTCAAAATCTGGCCAACTAGGGAGTAAATTTGTTGTTCACTCTGGATTCGAGAGATGTTGGAGTATATAGAACATAATAGCATAGGGAGCTTGTTCAACACTAGAAACTAGGTTGATTCATGTAAGGGAGACCTGTGAAAACTACCTTTACACCTTGCTTGGTTCATATACAGAAAGATAGCTTTAATGCATTTTTATTGGTCTGTCTATCTCCGCTCAACGATGTAGTTAGGCAGTCAATAACAGTAGGCCGACAGATGTGTGCAATGTTGTACAGGAATATTAAACCTCGTGAATCAATAATCAAGAAACCAGACGTAGAGAGATAGTGTTAAGACTAGGCAGAGTCGTAACGGTTACAACCCTGGAATTGCATCTTTAATTGATATCTTGTGTGAAAGTCATATTAGTTTATTAGAAGTTATTTCTTTTATAATTGATTTTCCCTAAAATAACCACTCTTTTTACTAAAAGCACCAGAAACGTGATAACCAAGAGATAGTACGAATTACATTCAAATCCCTTGGGTTCACCAACCCGACTCCTTACTTAGGGCCATTGTATTACTTGTGAGACCCATGCACTTGCGTGTGCTAGGAAAGCAACAAGTTTTGGCGCCATTGCCAGGGATTTTGAAACGAATTTGTTCATTATCAAAGTTATCTTGTTTTGTGGTGATCACTAAATTTGATCTTAGCGGTGTTTTTGTGCGGAAAAGTGAGTTCTAAACTGGAAGATCAAGACTTTCGTTTTCATCAATCAAAGAGGAGAGCAGGAGTTTTGTTTGAAACATCGCCAATTGAATTGGTTGAGTTGGAGCATAAAGAGGATAACAAGGTGGAGGTTGATCCAATTGCAGAGAATATGGCAAATAACAACCCACCCTTACCAATCGCACTGGTTGCTGATGCAGCACCAGCAGCGAGGCCAGTACAGGATGTAGCAATCCCAAGAACTACAAATGCCACGAGTTGTTTTGTCAAACCTGAGCATGGTGGATGGTGGGAGCTCAAACAGAATATGGTCCAGTTGCTACATTCTACTGGGCAATTCACCGGGCTTCCTCATGAAGACCCACAAGTCCATCTTCAGAACTTTCTTGAGATTACTGATACTTTCATTCCTAATAGGGTGAATAATGACTACATGAAGATGAATTTGTTTCCCTTTTCACTGTTGGGGGAAGCCCCGAGGTGGTTACAAATAGAGCCACCTAACTCCATAGCATCCTGGGATGATTTGGCTCGTAAGTTTCTCACCAGATTCTTCTCATCGGGCAAGACAACAAAGTTGAGAAGCGAGATCCTGAGTTTCAAGCAGAGGGCTGGGGAGAATCTATATCAGGAATGGGACAGGTTAAAAATTCTATTGATAAATTGCCCACACCAATGCCAAGCTAACAAGGTATTGGTTCACAACTTCATTGAAGGATTGGAACCTAATACTAAGATTCTTCTTGATTCATCTGCAAGGGGTCAAGCGTTGGAGAAGACGTATATGAGTTATACGCTCTTTTAAACAGAATTGCTCAGGGCAACCCAGAATGGAATAAAAGATCCAACAGACCAACAATACAGAAACAGGTTAGGTCTTGGAGATTGATGCTATAACCAGCCCGCAGGCCCAAATGTCAGTGATGCAGAACATGATAACCATGAACTTTAACAACCTGGCATTCGGTCTAAAACAGCAGATTCCATTGTCAATAAGTCAGTAGCAAGCCCCCGTGAATATGGTACAACAATAGCCGTCGGTTGGTGTGATGTATATGGGCGAGTGGACCATACGATTGAATCTTGCGGATCCAATCCTGAGGCAGTAAAGTTTGTGGGAAATGCTAACAGGGGAGGCTATCAAGGATTCGGGAACACTTATAACCCAAATTGGAGGAACCACCCAAACTTCACATGGGGTGGCAATCAGCAGAATCATGGGCCATTGCAGTAAAGACCACAGGGCGGAAATGCATGTCAGAATCAGCCGATCCAACAGCCTGCAAGACATGCTAATCTGAGTACCATGACTGATAGTGAGGTGCTGAGACAAATCTTGGCCAACCAGAACAGGCAAGAAGAAGAAATCCAAAGGAACAAACAAGATCTGTTGAACTTAGAAAAGTAATTGGGACACTTGGCCATTTCAATAAATTCTAGGCCTCAAGAGGGCTTGCCATGCAACATTAATCCTAACCCAAAACAAGTGAATGCGGTCAGCACATGGAGTGGGAGGCCATTAACGGAATTGGTTCCCAAGAAGAAGACAGGGGAAGACCAAAATACTATGCAGAATGATGAGGCTGAGAATCCCAGCCCAAGTACTGATGAGACCACACTATTACCAAAACCTCCTCCTCTGTTCCTACAAAAGCTCGAGAAGAAGAAGGAGGATGACTGTTTTTAGAAATTCATCGGGCCGCTGAAATAGGTGCAGATTAACTTACCTTTGATTGATGTTTTGTAGGGGATCCCGAAATATGCTAAATATATCAAGGACATCATGGATAACAATACAAAATGCGCTGAGTATGAGACTGTGGCATTGACAGAGACATGCAGCTCCAAGATTCTCAACAAATCATACTTGCCAGCCAAATTTAAAGATCCAGGAAGCTTCACTATGCAAGTAACCACTGGGAACCGTCTGAATGCTAAAGGCTTGTGTGATCTTGGGGATGCCATAAACCTTATGCCCACGTCTTTGTTCTTCAAGTTGGGGATTGGAAGGCCGAAGCCCACAACAATTATATTGCAACTAGCAAATCGGTCTGTGGCGAGGCCGAATGGAGTAATGGAGGACGTCTTAGTCCAAGTGGGGTCTCTCATCTTCCCCGTTGACTTCATCATCATGGATTTTGAGCCATATCCTGAGGTCTCATTCATACTCAAGCGCCCATTCTTGGCTACAGGAGGGGCGTTAATTGATGTTGCAGCAGGGCGGCTCACCATGTAAGCTCATGATAAGGTAGAGGTGTTTGATGTCTACAATGCAATGAAGCTACCTATTGCGTATGAGGAGCTCGCAGCTATCATAGTGATAGACACTGTAGTGGCTGTGAGCCAGGTCGAGAGACCTACTAGCCAGGGTACTGCTAAATCAAGGTCTAGTGGATTATGCAAAATCTAGAGAGATTGAAAGTGTGTTGCCTACTCATAATGTGAGTATGCTGAAGAAGATGAATGAACCCTTGAACAGGGTGTTGGGACCACCTCCAAAAACCTCAGTAGAAGAAGTTTCTAAGTTAGAGTTGAAGCAACTACCATCATATCTCAGGTATGAGTTTCTTGGCGAAAATAATACATTACCTGTAATATTGTCTGCTTCCTTGACTGCAACCCAGGTAGAAGCGGTTGTTATGGTGTTGAAAAAGCGAAAGAGAGCCATAGGGTGGCAGATGTTTGACATCCATGGCACCAGCCTAGCCCTCTGCATGCACAGAATATTCATGGAGGAGGGCTATAAGCCTGTGGCTTAACCGTAGAGAAGGCTTAACCCAATCATAAAGGAAGTTGTGAAAAAGGAGGTGATAAAGTGGATGGATGCAGGGATCATCTTCCCCTTATCAGATAGTAAATAGGTAAGCCCTGTTCAATGTATCCCCAAGAAAGGCAGGATGACGGTTGTCACCAATGAGAACAACGAGCTGATTTCGATAAGGACGGTGATGGGGTGGAGAATCTGCATGGACTATGGGAAATTAAATGATAATGCCAGGAAAGATCATTACCTTGTGCCTTTCATTGACCAAATGTTGGATCGATTTATTGAGCAGGAGTATTATTGCTTCCTGGACGGGTAATCAGGGCGCAACCAGATCACCATAGCACCCAAAGACCAGGAAAAGACAACTTTCACCTGCCCATACAGGACGTATGCCTTCACGCGTATGCCTTTTGGGTTGTGCAATGCACCAGCCACATTCCAAAAGTGCATGATGGTGATCTTTCATGATATGGTAGAGAACTTTGTGGAGGTGCTCATGGATGATTTCTCTGTCTTTTGGGAAATCATTTGAGAGCTGCTTGCAAAATTTAGACAGAGTGCTAGCTAGATTCGAGGAGACTAACCTCATTCTTAACTAGGAGAAATGCCACTTTCTAGTTAAGCAGGGGATAGTCTTAGGCCACAAAGTTTCCATGAAGGGGTTAGAAGTAGACAGGGCCAAGATAGAAGTGATCGGCAATCTACCTTCACTGGTTTCGATCAAAGGAGTCCAGAGCTTTCTAGTACATGTGGGGTTCTACCACATGTTTATTAAAGACTTCTCAAAGATCGCAAAGTCGTTGTCCTCTTTATTGGAGAAAGAGGTATCTTTTCACTTTGATGAAGATTGTTTGCAGGCGTTTGAAACACTAAAGAAGAAGTTGGTGGAGGCGCCGATCTTGGTAGCACCCGATTGGGGTCTCCTGTTCGAGCTCATGTGTGAAGTCAGTGATACAACAGTGGGAGCAGCACTGGAGTAGCATAGAGATAAAGTCTTTCACTCTAATATACTATTCCACTAAAACTTAGGATGCAACACAGAGCAACTATACGGTTACAGAGAAAGAAATGCTAGCACTGGTGTATGCGTTTGATAAGTTCAGAACTTATTTGGTGCGGATGGAAGTGGTGGTGTTCATAGACCATGCAACAGTGAAGTACTTGTTCAACAAAAAGGATGCCAAGTTGTGCTTGATTAGATGGATCTTATTGCTCCAAAAGTTTGACATCGAAATCAGAGATTGGAAGAGGAGTGAAAACCAAGTTGCTGATCATCTATCTCGTTTAGAGACTGATGCTCACATAGGTGAGCAACCATAAATCAGAGAAGAGTTTCCAAACGAGCAGCTGTTAGCCATTGAGGTGGAACAATATCCATGGTATGCGGATATTATAAATTACTTGATAAGTGGTGTGTTCCCATCGGATGCAACATATCAGCAGAAGAAGAGGCTGGCCTATGATGCAAAGGCTTATGTCTAGGATGAACCGTACCTATTCAAGCAGGGAGCTTACTGCATAGTAAGGAGGTGTATTCCAGAGGCAGTATAAAGCCGATTCTAGAGAGGCGCCATGCCTCTCCATATGGGGGCCATCATGGTGGTGATCGGACAGCGGACAAGGTATTACAATCTAGTTTTTTCTGGCCCACCTTATTCAAAGATATTACTCAATTCTCCAGGGCTTGTGATGCTTGCCAGAAGACAGGTACTATATCTCGGAGGCATGAGATGCCCTTAAAAAATATTCTGGAAGTAGAGATCTTAGACGTTTGTGGCATTGATTTCATGTGGCCATTCCCACCATCATTCAGGTGTCACTATTTTTTGGTAGTTGTGGACTACATTTCCAAATGGGTAGAAGCAGCAGCCCTTCCAACCAATGATACGAAGGTGGTGAGCAAATTCCTCCGCAAGAACATCTTTACACGGTTTGGTACTCCGAGGGCCATTACCAGTAATGGAGGTACCCATTTCTTAAATAAAACTGTAAAAGAACTTACTGGCAAAATATGGGATACAACACAAGGTAGCCACAGTATACCACCCATAAAAGCGGGCAGGTAGAGGTGTCCAACCGAGAGGCGAAGCAGATATTGCAAAAGACCATGAATGCCACCCAGAAAGATTGGCCAGTAAAGCTAGATGAAGCATTGTGGGCGTATCGAACTGCCTACAAGACCCCAATCGAAACCTCTCCGTATAAGCTTGTGTATGGCAAGCCTGTCATCTGCTCGTCGAACGCAAGCATCAGGCATATTGGGCAATTAAGAAGCTGAATCTTGACCCTGAGCTCATTAGAAGGAAGAGACTTGAGCAATTGGAGGAGTTGGATGAATTCCGGCTCCAATTATATGAAATGCTAAGCTTTATAAGGAGCAGACGAAGAAGTGGCACGACCGACATAATCAAGCGAAACTTCGAGCCGAGGCAATAGGTATTGTTATTTAACTCACGTCTTAAACTATTTCCAGGGAAATTGAGGTCCAAATGGAGTAGACCATTTGTGGTGGTAGCGACCACACCCCATGGTGTAGTAGAGCTAAAGGACTTGACCCCGAATCAAACCTTTTTGGTGAATGGTGAAAAGGTCAAGCACTATTATAGTGTGGACGCAAATCAAATAGTGGAGGCCATTGAGTTGGCCAAAGATGAATGAGTAGAGCATACATCGTGCCATGAAGTTAAGTTAAGAAATGCACGGGAGGCAACCTATGGTAAGGGAACTTAGTTTTGTAAATTTTTCTTCATTAAATAAAAAAGGTGTGTCCCGTACTAAAATAAATGAAAATATTTCACAAGTACAGGTCTATGATGCCTCCTCATCGCGGATCCTGCACTTGTTGTGTGCCAACTTTTCAGTCCTCAATTCCCTACGATCCGTTGGGAAATTTTTTTGCGTTTTTTGGTTCTAATCCATTGTTTTAGTGTTTTCGAAGCATGTTCAGGTGTTCAGGTAATTTTTCAGGGCCTGAAGCAATAAAATTGAATGTTCATTGTTGCTCAAAACAGTAAGCATTCATGATGGTACCGCAATACGAACCCATCACGTATGCCTACTGTTTCTAACCCATTTGGAAATATCAGTAAGTGTTGGTCCGCGTTCACTCCACACCGTGGAGAAAATGTATACCCTCATTATTTCTACGCCTAGGTAAGTGATTTTGTTAAGTGTGTATTCGCGTCGTCTCCGCATCTCGGAGCAAACGTGAAGGCTTACTGTCTCTGCATCTTGGAAAATGTTTATCTAAGTATTGATCCGCATTCTCTCCGCGTCGCGGAGTTAATGCGGATGTGTGTTAAAAATGTTGAATCCAGATGTAGCCCTCACCCTCTTAATTACACTAATCCGTTATTTCCCTAATAGTTTTTCCCTATTTCCTCCCCACCTGGCCATTAACCGCAACCTTATTCCCCTTCTCCTCAACTTTTCTTTTCCTTTTCTTCCCTTGTTCCCCTCCCTTTCGAACTCCATCGTATAACACCTTGTGTGGATTGCTAATAACTGCGCAATTTCACGCTCCTCCTCAGGTATGTACTCTGGGTGTAATTTTTGTTCTTCGTTTTACTGTGCTTTAAGCTGTGAAAGTTGAAGTCTTCATGCTTTATGGGTACATTCGAAGGGGATCGTCATTGATGGGTAATCTTGCTTGTGAGGGTGTACTATGGGTAGATGGTTGGTGCTTACATCTGTACGTCGATTTTACGCCCTAAAATGGGGGAAAGTTTTGGGGGTTTATAAATTCTATCACATATTTTGTAATTTAATGGTTGTTTCGATGTTGGTGTGTGGCAAATATTCAAGTGTGAGGTTCAATTCGAACAATGTGATGATGGGGTCCTCTTGTGACTCTAAAAGGGGTGATGGGGGTTCTTCGACACACTCCCTGAAGGATTTGAAACAAATTTGAGTGGTCATGTAAAAGTTTAAGTGTGGGGTTAAATCTTTCTATTTGATTGTTGTTGAACCCTTATGTCGCACTATAGGGTTACGGTTTTTGGGTAAGCGGTTGAGTCACTTGATATTGAGATGAATGTAAAGTCATGTTTGTGCATGTCGTAGGGGATATAGGGGCATGGAATTACGAGTTGATGTCACCCGTTTATCGTGCGGAAGTCTCAGTACCCTCGCCACACAGGCATGAGTTTAAGTATGGGGTCGTGGGCTTGGAGAGTAAGCACTGATTTTGCAATTGTGTTTTGTAGGTAATATGTCTTCAAGTGCACGCCTAGGCGGTTCATCAAGCATACCAAGAGCTTCCAACATAAGGAAACGGCCACGAGATATCCTGTGTATGCCTAAAGACCCTAGGAGGGGTCAAAAACCACAATACGTGGCCAATGTTGTTAACAGAGAGGGACGGAAGTGGTACCAGTCTCATGATGAGACAAAGTACTATCCTGATGTCCCTATTGACGCAGAGTCCCTTCGGGACGAGTTCCCCCAAACTCTAAACTGCTACAATCAATTGATTTAAGGTTCTTGTTCCGACCACCTATGCCTTGCAATATGAGCTTGGTTAAGGAATTCTACGCTAATATGAGCAAAAAACCATGGTCCCAGATAGTGGTGGTTTATGGATTGGAGGTCAACTTCTCACCTCCAATGATCAACCAAATCCTGGGCACCCCCGAAGAGGCCTCAGTAGGGGAATTCAATGAGTTGTGTCATCGCCCGTCCTACCAAGACATCAGGCACACCATTTCTTAGAATAGGTCCACGGCGAGATGGGTCTGACATGCTGAGCGGGGCTATCACCTCAATTTTCCTTTTGCTCACATGTCCAGGGAGGCTAGAGTCATGCTGAAGATCATGATGCATTCTTTCTTTCCAAGGCAATACTTCACCAATGTGACGAGGGATAGAGTGTGGCTCACCTATGCAATCATGAGGGCCATCTAGTTGAACTATGGGGCAATCTTCAGACTATCGATGTAGAAGGCCAAGACCTATAAAGGTCGCAGGTATGCCTTTGGGGGCCTTATTATTGCTTTGTATTGTGATGCAAGTTTCCCCGAGGAGGAGGCAGAATATTGTTCGGTCATTCAGGCCCCCCTCTATGTTGCCACTAATATTAAGGGGCCTGACATACACACGAGCCCAGTCCTGACCATAGCGGAGAGGGCCAACCAGAATGAGTTGATTATGGGTCATATCTACAACCTTGAGATGCTGAGACACCGGACTAGTTGCCGGCCTCCCATAAGAGAGGAATTATAGGAGGTTGATGTATAATACCCGCTAAATGATCATGCTAAAGTCGTGCTACACATTGGACCCCAGTTCAGTGAGCTAGTGGATGATGACATTCTTACTGACCTAGGGGAGGAGCACGAGGACGAGGATAATGAGGAGGCTGAGGAAGATGACATATCTGATGCACCTCCGGTATATGTAGGTGGTGAGCCCATCCTACTAGGTCCTAGTGATGCTTGAGCACCGCAGTTCCCACCTTGTAGGTTATGTATGGTTAGCACTGAGGGCAATGCTAAATTTAAGTGTAGGGTGGGAATTCCTTTGTTTGTGATGATGCTTTTATTAGTCTATTTTTGGCATGTATTAAGACAATATGTTTTTATTTTAGCTTTTTATTTATGTGTGGACATCTTTTAATTTTGTTGGGTCAATAAATATTGGTTAACTACTACTATGATGCATGGATGCTTTTCTATTGATAATTTGTGAATGCATTAGATTGTTGGTAGTTGTATGCCTGCTGATATTAGTTGTGTGTTACTCATATTTGAGTGCTTGGGGCCCTATGATGGATTGGATGATGATCGTCCTAAGGGCATTCATCAAATCGAGTTCATATAGAGTGTGGTAATATGTGAACGAGCATCGAGCATGAACCTTTGAACATAGTTAAGGATGAGTGTTTGAACTTTGTGAATCACTGGTAATGCATGCTTAATTAGATGAATTCATGGGAATACCATAATAAGAACCCTAGTGCTGACTTGTGATGAAAATGTGCCATGTGTGAGTGAGCCAATTGTGAGTCTCGATTGTAATAGGTTCGAGAACTTGCCCGGTTTGTAGAGTTGACTTGAGAGGAATCGGAAATAGAGGAAATGATCTAGGCATTTCGTTGGATGACGGAATTAATCCTAGTTAGCCCTGTTGAGCCTTATCCTATTCTTTGTCAAACCATATTTCAACCCAATCCCTTTTTCTTAATGAATTACCTGATTTTGATCCTAATTCCCTAGCGCTTGAGCACGGTGAATAAGGAAAGAGGGAATGGGAGTGGACACCGAGATGATGTGAAAGAAAAGAGTGTTAAAAGAAAAAAAAGGGTGAGTAGTTTAGAACGAGTCTCCCAAAATAGTAGGGGTCCGCATTTCTTCCGTGTCGTGGAGCAATCACGGATGCACACTATTTTGGGCCCAAACTTTGCCAGTTAATATACGCTGGTCTGCGACGCACACCAGCGCGCATGTACACTGGAATGGAAAAAATATATTTTCTTGGTTTCTTTTAATTATTTCCCTTGGCTTAGTCAGTGTTTGTTTAGGGTGTCCACTTGTTTATAGGGGGTTATGTTGTGGCCAGATTAAATAGATGGGAGTACTCACAGTTTTAATTCAAGAAGGATAACAACGGCTGTGAGTAAAGGGGGAATGAAAAGAGGTGACGTGTATGCTATGAGCGCGTGGAATTGAACCGTGTCCGCCATATTCATAAACGTATCCCACCTACCCACAACCTATATTACAGCCAAATAAAGACCTACATGATCCTCTAAGGAAAATTTCAACTAGGTCTACGTTTACATTAAGGACAAGCTTATGGAATCTTGAAGCAATTTGAGACATCTTTTCGAAGTGTGAGAGTTGTTTGTATACCTAGTCTTGATATTTTTACTGGATTCATAGTCATGTGCATGGGCAATTCTTCTTCATGAGGGCAAATGACCATTCAGGGTTCAGAACTAGATTAACTATTAAATATTCTGCATGAGTCTGCATGTATACATAAGTGTAAGGAGCAAATGGTTTACGCCCGAGGCATCAGAAGTGGTCACTGTGATTCATAGAGTTCGATCGCATGATGGTCAGGGTACATACTACTGTAGGGATTCTCACGCATGTGTAGTGGTTTCCCGAGGATGGACAAAACTCTAAGTGTGGGGTGGTTATCTTAGGCGTATTTATACGCCTAGTTAGCCAATAATGCCCATAAATAGAGTGAATTCGGAGGATAAATTTATAGAGTATAGGTGTTTGAGTGTCATTTTCTCTTATTTTTCTGATGTAGTGCCAAGTGCGCCTATTGTTTATGTCTGCAGGATTTTGCTCTGATTGGGAAGTTCAGGGTTAAAGTCGGACTCGATGGAGGAACACAGCCCAAAATGGGGGACATGAAGATCAGTAGAAGAAACCAACAGATCAAAAATCCATGTTGTATACCAGGGTACAAGGTTGTGGAAACTGTAAAATGCAAAAAAGGCGCGAAACCTAAAGGAGGTGCAAGGTCCATATCACAGACCTGTTCAAAAGTGTACAGAGCTGTCCAGACAGCAATTAAGCGAGAACATAGGAAAACAAGGGGTCCACGTCGCAGACATGAGGACCCAATGCGGAAAAGTTGAAAAATGGGATCTTTATTATTTCTTTATTTGAGACTTTAGGTTTTAAGTTTGATTTTAGATGCAAGAACTGGAGGAGAAGGCGATGCAGAACACTTTTTCACCGTATTTTGGTTAGTTTAATCTTTAGATTTTGATTTTTTATGCTTTCCACTTCACTCATGATGTATCCCACGCCCATGAATGGCTAAGCCTCCATATTCTAGGGTTGTAGCCATAGACTATGTGTATTTCGTAACTTTTGACATCTATGGATGGTTTCTTTCGATTATTCCTATATTATTTATATCTATACTTCAAAGTCTGGCCAACTAGGGAGTAAATTTGTTGTTCACTGGATTCGAGAGATTTGGAGTGGATAGAACACAATAGCATAGGGAGCTTGTTCAACACTAGGAAACTAGGTTGATTCGTCTAAGGGTGTTAGACCCCATAATTCTTTAAATTAAGGATAACTATACAATTGGGAAATTTTGTTGTGGATGTCGTGTGATCGGAACTTAAGTATATTTTCAGTGCATGATTAGATTATCAAGTGAATTTGGTGTGTATTATTAAGTTTGAGTCGGAAGTCCTCAA
>JAOTQR010046551.1:0-14917 GCA_025774065.1 Solanum ossicruentum
TTGGATGGCTTTACTATGAAGTAGTACTTATGTATTAAACATAGGTTGATGTTGCAGCAATGTAAAAAGGCTGATTAATCACTTTTTATAGCCCATAACAGTGAGTGAGTATATGATATCGCAATTATGTGCTTCGTATAAACTTGTGGACTGTTGGAGAGCAAGTTGTTGCTTCACGTCCTTAATAGCTGATTTGCTGCTGTTATAAAACTAGTTCATAGCTGGTTCTATGTATAAAGGTTGCTGGAATAGTTAGGTTAAAGTTGGAACCGATTTGGAATTGTTAAGGTCAAAATGTAGCAAAGGTGGGAGTAATGTTATATTGTCCATTTGTAAGTTGTGTAGAATTGTAGTATGTTATCCCACGACGTACCACTGATTTGGGACTGTTTATGGACTATATTAAGACTGGTTTTATGTGGTAAAATCATTGGAAATAATTTTGGTAAAGTTAAAACAGTTTTGGTATTGTTGACGTCGAAGTGTGGTGAAAGGGTATATCATTATATTGCTTGTTTGAGTGTTGTGAGGAATTGTTGTGTGATTTAGGACTACTAAGGGACTGAAAAATGAGATGTACATGACATGACATAAGAATGGTTGTTAGAAAATATATTTATAAGTGAAAAAGTTGAAGAAACGCCGTTCTAACACTAATTGAAAGCCTTCTGTCCGGGTGATCTTTTTGATGATATTGGACTGCCTAGAAGTGTTATGTTACTGCTAATACTAGTTTTATTGCCTAATATGGTATAGATAAATATTTGGAGGTAAGGCAGCCACTCCAAGGCAGTAACGAGGCCATACAATGAGGTATGTAAGACTACTTGAATTCGTATCATTTGGCATGAAACATAGAACCTTCGGTAAGTAAAGGTAATTATCTATTCTAACATGAAAAGAAGCCAAGTATCCAATATTAAAATGTTCATATGCTCCTATATATAGTTACCTTCAAATCTATATACATACATGGATACCAAGCACATGAGTTCTTGATGCTAAACAAAGTTCATGAGTTATTTCATTTCATCCACATTTCGTTGCTTATGTAACATCCTCTCTTCATTGCTATGTTGTCTTGAATGATTATTTTTCATGTTATATATTGCATATACGGTCCTAAAGCTCCAATAGTATGACTACCAAAATAATTATCTCAAAGGTAATTGAAAGATAAAGAATACAGTTTTAATGGGTGGTAGCCTGAGGGGGTTCAAGAAGAACCTAGCATAGGGACGATCCTAATACTGTATTACGGGTGGTAGCCCGAGGGGATTTAAGAAGAAACTAGCAAAGGGACGAACCCGATACAATTTACCACTGATCAGTTGGTCATTTATAGTTTATGATGTGCACAGATTACACAGTATAGGTAAAGCAATATAAAGGATTTACAGTATATGATTCCAAAATATATCCAAAGGTGGTCTCTTATTCCACACCATTGCATAGTTTCATTTGAAGTTGTTATTTTATATACAGTATTAATGCCTTACATATTTAGTACACTATCTCATACTGAGTCCCTTGCGGGGGACCTGCATTTCATGCTAGAGGTACAGGTGCTTGTAGATCTCCCCGGTAGTAGCACAGGATATTCAGCTTCTGTTACCAAGCTCCAGGTTGTTCCAGAGCTTTATGTCTTTCAAAAGTTTATATGGTTGTATTGTATAGTTATTCGAGGCGGGGGCCTATCCCGACCCTTATTTGGTACTTCCTATTATCTAGTGGCTTTGTAGACTATGTAAATTAAAGGGTGGTCATGTTTTGTACTTTTAATACCATGGCCCCAACGACCTAGTCACATGCATTTTCTTTTGACTTATATCAATGCTTATTTGCATTCAGACATGTTGAGTATATAATTTCTTTATAAAATGTATAGAAAGTGCATAAATGCAGGTTGGTTCTCCCGAGCCTTATCGGCGATGGGTGCGGGTCCGCCCTAACGGGATTTGGGGCGTGACAAAACCTTTCCTAGCCACTAGATGAGCCCTAGTGGATATGAAAGCTGGTCTCAGGTGTAGATTGAATAATGAAAAAGTCGACTTCGATATTCGTTAGTCCATAAAACATCTAGATGAATGGAAGAGTGAAGTCTGGGAAATTGCTGATGTCTGAGTAACCAATTTTTCCAATCCATGTTACGAAAATAAATCAGGCGCTACTTGGGAGGTAACCCAAGGTTTTTGATGTAATAGTGTAGTTATAGGTCTACTTTAAGTTTTTGGATTCATAGGTAGTTAATTTTCTTATGTTTTGATTGTAAATTTGGACATTAGGCTAGTTGTATATAGGGTAATAGTGTATTTGATAAAGAGTATGCAGGTACAAGACTAATTCAACTAGTTTTGCTGAGAAGAGTATCAAGTTGAGTCTCTACGACGGGTTTACGGGTCGTAAAATACTTTATGACCCATACCTCATCTCATAGAGAATTCCAGTAAGAAGGAAATTATGCACTCTATTCCACGAGCTAACTTTATGATTCATAGATCAAACTACGAGTTATGAATAGGGCTCGCGGATCCTAGGTAAGTTTTCTAAAAATTTGCTAAGTGTTGAGGGTTCTATGACCAACTCTACGAGTCGTAAAACACTTTATGACTCATAGATTGGTCTACGGAACCTAGTCCTAGAAACTAGGATGTAGATGTTCTACAAAACCATGATTTACAAGCCGTAATATAATCTATAGCCTGTAATCACGATACCGTAGAGTCTAGGCCCATTAACCTTCTGTTGATCCGATCAATATATGAATAGAGAAGTCATATTATTTGACCTCATTCTTGACCTAAAATTACTAAATTGACCTAACCTACCCCATGCCTATGTACTTCCGATCACCACTAGCCACCACCCATCCCTTTTCCGACAAGAATTCCGACAACCTAGGGTTTTGTGACTACTCACCTCGATCATCTTCTTCACTTTAATCTCAAAAGCTTGGTAAGTTTTTGGTTAAATTAATACCTCTAAATTGGCCTTGTTTTTAATGGTTGATGTGAATGTTATGTAGGGAATGGTGTTTAGAAATAAAAACCATGCTTGAATTGAATTTGTGATTAGTTGAAATTAGGTTGCCCATGTTTGATTATTATCTAAGTCCAAAATTGGGTATTATGGCCTTGTGTGAATGTTAATTGTTTGTTCCTAGTTTGTTACTCACCTTATGCGATTGAATGATTGTGAATTGGTGGGTGATGGCATAGGTACATGAACTTATTTTAATCAATTAGAAGTGGTCGGAATCATAGGTAAACCATGCTTAACTTCTTTCGATGGGGGGTATGTATGAAGAACATGTTGGGGGTAAGGGTTATAGTATTGAAATCATGTGGGTACATGTGTTTTGCTTCGGTGCTAATAATTTATTAGTTGAGATCATCTTTTGGGGTTTGTGTGATGGACTTAAAAACTTAGGTGAGTGAGTTTTCTGATTCACGAGTGGCTTTTACGACCTGTGGAACAATCCACAGTCGTAATTGCTCCTCGTGCGAAATTCCAAAACTTGATGTTTCTGATTATCCATCAGAAGAGATCTTCTGTGAGTCGTTGATCACTTTACGACTCATAGGTAGGTCTCATAGACCCCTTCCTAGAATTAATTACTCACTGGAAATCTCTATTATCTAGTCTACGACTTTTAAACCATTTTATGAGTCATACCTGGTCACGTAGACTTTTTCGATAACAAAGATTGTTTGGACCAGTGGTTTATGATGGCTCTTTACAGCTCGCAATATCCACTATGGCCTGTAAAGGTGCTTTCATAAGACACTCCTGCAACTGAACTCAGATGATTTTTTTGAATTTTAATTCTTGATTTATGGGGCTAACCATGGTACGTATACGTTTATGTTTCAGTACTACAGGTCCAAAAGCCAAGCGTGATGAGATTCGGGCTATGAAAAGAAGGCTTAGGGATGAGCCTTCAGATGATAAGCAGGCCACTCATCTAAGTGGATCACTAGAGGTCCTAGATGTCAGATCGGATCCAGAGGTGGCTCAACCATAAACCAACACCATTGCAGAGCTGGACAACCTCAAGATCTTATTGGTCAGACTCCCCAGTCTGAGGAGGGAGGTACCAATGAGAGCAATTTGCCACATATGTATCTATCCGGAGAGAAGTCCAGCTCTAAGGATCTAAGTACAGATCAAAGCCAGAGTTCTCTGCTACACCACGGTCATGATCATCTATGCCGGATGCTCTCAGTAACTAGTGATGCCTCGAGGGAATGCGATACATATATGTGGAGGGTACACAATAGAGAGAGGGGGGAAAGCCTTCCCACTCCATTTATGAGGAGCCCAGAGTCATTAATGATAGACTTGATTATGTCCCCCATTTCTAGGACACGATGACTAGATATGGGCTTTAGTGGTTGACCAGACCACTCGGTCGAAACTCCCCAGCATGGTGAGGTAGTTCTATGCCTCCTATGCAGCCATTATCTAACTTACTCATCCCAAGGGGAAGAATCCCCTCGCTCAGCCCAGACTGACTGAGATGAGAGTGAGGGGCTGGGGGATAGATATATTTAGGGCCACCATCCACCATATATTATTTTGTCCTGAGTTTCCTACTCCCAGATCCACCATAGATTTTGACTACAGGGTTAGCCAGATGAGGGGCCCACTAGTAATGAAGTATCTCGAGCGTTGAGCCATATTGATCAGATGGCTGGCTGGACATATTGCTGAGCAGGGTCCGGAACCTACTTTCCTCTCCACTTGCTCAGAGCCTATTGTTAAGGCTTCGCGCAGTTTCCCTGCCAAGTTTTGGTGGGTAGTTATTCTTTCACGTATTTGGCCAACACTTGTTTATAATACTCTGACGTTGGAATGAGTGGTTTTGCTTGCCAGCATCTTAGTTGTCTATGAGATTGACTAGGCTTGCCTCATTGTTGAGTATATTCATGAGGCCACACTGAAGAGGTCCACCTCTATCTCGTTCCTGCACTTCATTTACAAGCTCTGTCTAGAGTCGAGGGTGGAGATACTACATCAACTCAACCAGATGATTGAGGCACAACATACATTGGATCCTAGCTTGATCAAGGCTGAAGAGAACCCAGTGGCACTCCAGGGAGCACAACCTCCACCTATTCCTGAGATGTTCGCCCCAGCGCCACCACCTGAGGGCTTTGAGACTGCCACCACTACTGCTACCACTACTGAGGAGAGGCCCCCACAACCCGAGGCATTTGAAGAGAGGAGGCCTTTTATTGCTGTTCTAGCATCACAGGCCACTACTTCATAACCTACTACCGCAAAATTGATCTACATGTCTGCCGCTTCTATACAGGCCTTGGCACAGAGGTTATCATATGCTGAGTCATAGTTGACTCAGCTTATTCATCAGATCAAGCCATGGGTCTACCAGGCGATAGCAGACTCGGAGGTCAAAGTTAGGCATTCACAATCACTACTATCTAGGACCATATTTCTATTGTGGATGCCCGCATCGATGCCTTCGAGGAGAGAGTACAATAGAGATTGGGAGAGGACCGGCCTTCAGACTTTTCAGCTATGTATATGGAGATCCAGCAGCTCCGAGCTGACTTGATAGCAATACTAACGCCACTGTTACACTATCATCAGCTATACCTTCGATGATGGTACTTGATTTATTTGATTTTGAGGAGCCTACCCAGTCTTTCCTTGGGAAGAGACATTGCAGGGATGATGAGCGAAAGGATAGACATGTACGCATGAGGATGATAGAGGAGAAAGAGCTCGAGCTTGCCTTGAGGAGATTGAGACAGGATGAGGAGATGAGACAAGTTCGAGCGACGGAGTAGGTAAGGGGTACTGACCCCTTCGGCCAGAGTACCACTACTGACCAAACCACCCCGCAGGAGGAGAGTGGCTAGACTCAGCCACAGACTAGTGCTTAGGCATCCAAGTGTGTTTTTTGACCCCTTATGTTCTATTTCATTTTCATTTTGTGCATTGGGGACAATGCACACTTTTTCAATAGGGTGTGGATAGTTATGAGCCTCAGTGAAGTCTGAGTAGCTTGGTTCCATAACTACCTCAAGTTTTGATCCCAGGTTTTCTTGCTTGTGTTCTTTTTCCCTGTGGATATTTAATTTTTGTTAAACTGGCACGTTTAGGATGTTTAGATAATATTTGTTGCATATAGTACCAATACTTGTGGCATATAACATGTCTTTATGTTTTGTGTGAAAAAGGCTATCCACCAAAAATTTTGATTAGTAGTTAGATAATAACTATGCATGTTTAGGTGTGTGACAATATCTGTTCTGATCAGTGAGAGTAAATTAAGATAAGAAGCATGATCTGTGAGTTATTTTGTTGATAATGTATGCAATACTATGTGACTGTGAGCATAATTTTCTAAATTCATGTGTTTTGTGCTAATTCAGATTTTGCCCCGTTACTCTAAGTTAAATGTTAGATAAAGTAGAGTAGGAAAGGATCTTAGGCGATTATTTTTAAATAGTCCACTTTATCCTAAATAATGACCAACCAAAATAATGTTATATCCTTTGTTCCTAATGTTTGAGCCTAACATGTACCTATTCTTTGAAGACACCGGATTAACCTAGCCTTGTTAGTTGTAAAATCTTGAAATTGGCCCTGGTCCTTCCTTGGCTGAACATTGTGCACCTTGGCTGAAGCAAAATGCCTAAGTTGAGGGTGGCTACCAAACGTGCCCTGGTTCAGAGGATGAATATTGTGCACCTCAACACAGGCCAAAGGCCTAAGTTAAGGTGACTCATGTAAGGGGGAAGCACAAAAATAAGGGGGTGAGTTAGGAATACGAAAAAAAAGAAGAATCATGTACTGAGTGCAAAAAAAATAAATGATTCCTTAGATATGAGCTAAAAAGCAAAATGAAGTATAAAAACAAAGGCAAAAAGCTGAAAAATGAAAAGAAAGCGCCCAAAAAAGCTTGAAATAGGAAAAAAGGGAGAATAAGGTGAAAATAACAAAGTTGGTACGACAAAAGTGTAGAAAAATGCAGTTTTAATGTCACGCCCCCATAGGGTACCAAGACGTGGACGACACCTAGAGACTTTGCTAGTCCCCAAGCGAACCACTTGGTCTCATCACAATCATTCAATCAACAAACTCTACTAATCAGCGGAAGCCATAAGGAATGTATATAGGCACATCTATCAAATCTTAACATAATATAATAAATGAAAGGATAGCGGAAAGGACTAGCTCATAATCTTAATAATCAACATCCGACTCTAGTCTATGAAGCCTCTATCACTATCAGGTGGTGCCAATGACAGATCCATGACTACCTCAGTCAAAATAATGCTAATCGAGTCTAACTCTAAAGCAAGGTAAAATCAATAAAATGAATCTTCTGGAGTAGGGGAGGCTCACTAATCAGTTGAAGATCCTAGATCCTCAACGATGCACCTATTGATGATCTCTAATCCCTGTGTATGCATCATAAAATGATGCAGCGTCGAGTGATATCAGTACGTGAAATATACAATATGTAAAATGGCTGAATGAAACAGATACAGGTTGAATAATATGGAACAATCATCAACTTAGAATAATAAATAATTAATATGTCAAATGTCTATCTAAAGCAAGAATACAAAGTAGACAAGTGATCTATCAACCAATTAACTCTTCAATTGAATCATACTTATCTCAAGGAACTTAATATCAAGACCCAAGCCTAGGGCCTAGATGTGACATGGCCAATGGGACCCCGAAGGGAACCAAACAAGCCTCTTATCATATCAGTTACACATCCTTAGTCGCGGAAGCAAAGTAAACAACAACAAAAATGTAAACAAGGGAAAATGGGACTAAGGGAAGTCTTGAAATTTATAAAGCATAGATACATCAATTGTTCCAACAACACCTTTAAATATAGACTGGGCGGGGGCCAAGACACTTTGCGAGCTCACCCTCATAGTATCAATGATCAACATAGAGAAATAACATAAGCAAGACTAGCATAGCTAGTATTCCCGAACTTAAGGACTCGCCATAAGCTTATCTTCAAGATACCAAAACTAGCCACGTGGAGGATGATCGTGAGTTGCTCCGGTTCCTATATGGTAGCATCATATAGGCATAAAGTATGTGTTAGTATATTTGAATGTACTAAGTATGTAGAATGCAATGCAATAAGGCATAGGCGACATAATCAAAATGCATAATCATAATGAATGGATAAGTATAATAACAATATGACATGCATGATCAGTGCTTGAAGTAAAATATGCTTGTAAAACATATAGCTTAAGGATATAGATTACATGTGTAGGAAGATACCATCATCATAGACCAAGCAAGCTATTACTTAGAATCCAAAGTATATCACCCCCTTGGAAGGTGATTGAGGTATATACCCCTCAACATGATAGATGGGCATGTAACCCCCATCATAGTAGTCAAGGTATATATCCCTCAACATGGTAGATAGGAATAGCACCCCCCCAATCATAGTGGTCAAGGTATATACCCCTCAACATGGTAGATGGGCATAACCCCCCCATCAAAGTGGTCAAGGTACATTCCCCTCAACATGGTAGATGGGCATAGCACCCCCCATCAAAGTGGTCAAGGTATATACCCCTCAACATAGTAGATGGGCATAACACCCCCCATCAAAGTGGTCAAGGCTTGTCACCCGCTCAACAAGGTATGGTCAACTTGGAACAGTATAGATACTTTTCATGAATTCAATATATACATACAAACCCTTAATCATCATATAGTCACTTGATTCATAACTCATGCAATAGATCATTATTAGCTCCTTATCAAGATATTTTATCAAACACTTGGCGGGTGTGCAATGCTAGTTCAAAATCCTGCAATTCAAGAGTGAAATAATGTGAGAAAACTTAATGTAAATCGACCCACCAACACATGGTAAAATCCTCATGTAAGATTGGAATCTTTTATCAGATCTCATAATAGATCATAGTTTCATAGGCTAAATCATGCATAGTCACAACAGACAAACCATCTTATAGTATAAGCTTGAAATAGGTATAGATGTGATTCCAATCAACATTTCATAAAACCCCAGCATAATTTGTTATCATAATTTATAATAAGTGATATGCATAAGTAGTACAACTTGAAAACATGCTATTTTCATAAAATAAAAAGGTTGGGCACCTTGCTGAAATGACCCAATGGTTGAAACCCACATACCTTGAATTTGGGGATTTCCTTGATGTAGTCTTGAATGAGAACTTGAAGCTTGAATGAAGTTCTTGAGATCCAAAATTAAGCTTGGGACACTTGAATGAATGAAATATTTTGTTAAGTGTTAGAAAGGGTTTTGAGAGTGTCTTGAGTGATATAAGTTGATTAGTGGCTGAGTATAGGTGCTTTTACGTATACAAGGGCATGGGGCGAAGGCCCCAATGTGTTAAGCCTAAATTGAAAAATAAGGAAGTCACAACACTGCTCCACGATAGGTCCGTGTCGTGGAGCCAACACAGATGCACACTGGAAATTGCAACGTTGGCAAAAATGAAATTTCACTACGGATCCTTTAAAATTGGGATTATACTCATTTTCCACTAAATATTTCCCCTAATCAATAATATGAAGTCAGATTTCTGAAGGTGTTTGCATTTCTGGGAATTTCTGAAGCACTTTTTTGGGGTGTTTACATATCTTCCCCTTGGGAACATTCATCCCCGGATGTCAAAGAAACGTACACAGGAGAAGTAATCATGAAGATTTTAGCCCGACAAGAATGCAACAATGCACTTAAACACCATTTTCAAAAATCTACACGTAAGTGTCAAAAATCACCATAAACTTGTCAACATGAACATGAATGCATGCACATGGTATAAGGGATGAAACATAAGACTTGAAATCATATAAGGGAACTTAAATTAGTACCTTAGGCTTGAGTAGAGTGAAAGAGATATGGATATCGATTTCTTATGTCCGCCTCAACTTCCCATGTGGCACTTTCAACTTGTTGGTCTCTCCAAAGAACCTTGATGGAAGCAATATCCTTGTTTCTCAACTTCTTCACTTGTCTATCCAAGATTTCTTCCTAAACCTCTTCATACGTCATATAACCTTCCACCACACCCATAACGTCCAAAGGTACAATAACACTTGGGTCTCCCACAAACTTTCTCAACATAGACACATGGAAGACCGAATGAACCATATTCATTTCAATGGGCAACTCCAACTCAGAGGCCACCTTACCAATCCTTCTCAACACTATATAAGGACCTACAAACCTTGGGCTCAATTTCCCTTCTTGCCAAATCAAACCACACCTTTCATGGGTGAGACCTTCAAATAGACCCAATCGCCAACCCTAAATTCAAGATCTCTCCTCCTCACATCGGAATATGACTTTTGTCTACTTTTGGTTGTTTTCAAATCTCCCTTATCAATCTTAGCTTCTCCAAGGCTTCCATGACCAAATTCGGATCGAGCAAAGCCATCTCCCCTACTTCAAACCACCCAATTAGGTATCTACAATGCCTACCATAAAGAGCTTAAGAAGGAGCCATACCAATGCTTGAGTGGTAACTATTGTTGTAAGCGAATTCAAGGAGCCATTCCAACTACTCTTAAACTCCAAAAGACAAGCTCTAAGCACATACTCAAGAGTTCGGATAGTTTTCTCGGCTTGACCTTTCATTTGAGGGTGAAAGGTCATGCTAAGCTTTACCTTGGTACCAAGACATATTTGGAAAGACCTCCAAAAGTGAGAAGTGGATTGAGCACCACGATCCGAAATGATAGACAAAGGCACCTCATGCAATCTAGTCAACTCATGAATGTACATTTTGGCATAATCTTCGACACTATATGTAGTTTTGACCGGTAATAAATGAGCCGACTTTGTCATTCTATCAACCACAATCCAAATAGAAATAAAATGATTTCTAGTCTTAGGCAACCCACCCAAAAAATCCATGTTGATTTCCTCCCACTTCCAAGTAAGAATCTCTATATCTTGGGCTATGCCACTAGACCTTTGATGTCCGGCTTTAACTTGTTGGAAATTATGATATCCAACTTGGCGATGTCTCTCTTCATGCCACCCCACCAATACACTTCCCTCAAATCTCTATACATCTTTGTAGAATTGGGGTGAATAGAATAGGATGAATCATGAGCCTACTCTAAAATCTTCTTTCTCAAGTCATCAACACTAGGCACACACAATATACCTTGGTACTTAAGGGTACCATATCCCCTTTTAGAGAAAACCTCCACTTTACCATCTCTCACCAAGGACTTCAATTCTAGCAAGGCGGGGTTAAGATCGTATTTTGCCTTTACCTCCTCAATGAATGATCACTTAGAACTATCAACAACCATTACACTACCATTATCAACTTCCTACAATCTAACCCCCAATCTAGCCAACCAATGGACCTATCTAGCCACCTCTTTGCCACTATCATCAGCATAAGCTAGACTACCCACAAATACACTACTTAGAGCATCGATCATAACATTAGCTTTGCGGGGCTGATAATGCACACTCATATCATAATATTTAAGGAGTTCCAGCCACTTAATTTATCTCATGTTAAGATCTTTTTAGGTGAACACACATTTGAGGCTCTTATGATCGGTAAACACATCAACATGAATCCTATACAAACAGTGATGCCAAATTTTTAAAGCAAATACCACGACTGCCAATTCATGTTCATGGGTGGGATTTTCTTCTCATGTACCTTAAGTTTTCTAGAGGCATGCGCTATCACCTTACCATTTTGCATCAAAACACACCCAAACCAATTGTTGATGCATCCCAATACACAATAAACCTTTTCGGTAGAGACAAGATAGGAGCAAAGACAAGCTTATCTTTCAAAGTTTGGAAACTCTCTTCACACTCAACGGTCCACATAAATTTTGCCTTTTTTTGGGTCAACTTGGTCATAAGGGAAGCAATAAAAGAGAACCCATTTATAAACCTCCTGAAATGACACCAAAAAGTGCATGAAAATGTGCCTCGAAAGTGCCTGAAATCGTAATTTCCATGTATCTCAAAATCCATACGTGATATAAAAAATCCAACTTCATATTCTTGTTCAGGGGGAAAAATAGAGTGGGAAATAGGTCTAACCTAAATTATTGAGCAAATGAATCACAATTTGATTTTTCCAAAAATCAATTTCCAGTGTGTATTATGGATTGCTGGCACGATGCACTATAGTGTTTTTTTTCTGTTTAGTTTTGTAATCTCGGTCCAAGAGTTTTGACTCTTAGGCCTAAGTGTTCTTATGCGTCAAAGTACCTATACCTAGTCATGTTGTACCCTCATATCATCCAAGATATTCCTATTATTCACTCAAATACTTAGACAATATTTCATCTCAAAATTCAAGTGTCCAAATCTCATTCGGATCTTGAGGATTTCAGCCAAGCTTCAAGTCTCCATTAAAATCTTCTTCAAGAAATTCTCCAAGGCTAAGGTATGTAGATTTCAACCAATGGGTTCTTTCACCATGGTTCCCAAGCTTCCTTTTTACCTAAATTACATAATTTAAAGTTGATTTACTAATGAGTCTTACTTATTGTGAATTCCAGTGCACACTATGTTGGGGTTCCATGAAATTGTGATTATTTTAGCATGTTTTGAGCTATGAATCTGAAATCTATGTGAGACTTGATGAAGAGTTTTGATGTATATTAATTGAGGGTGTTACTAAGAATATATTGATGGTTTTGCACTAAATTTTCTAGCATGATTCCACTCTTGAGTTGCATGATTTTACACTAGCTCTACATACCTGCCAAGTACTTGATAAAATGTTCAGTCATGATTTCTTGAGGAATTGAAGGCCCAATGCATGTCTTATTAGTTGAATGACTTTATAATGATGAAAGGAATGTATTACATGATATTATCACTATAGTGTTGGGAATTGACCAAGCCTCACTCGGGAGGTTGTAGGCCTGGATGACCATGTTGAGGGGGTTTGTACCTCGATTACCTCACTTGGGAGGTGGTAGGCCCATGCAACCAGATCGAGTAGTTTGTACCTTGATAACCATTTCGAGGGTTCATACCTTGGTAAACATGTTGAGAGTTTTATACCTCATCAACCATGTTGAGTGATTTATACCTCATCAACTATATTGAGGGGTTTTTACCTCATTTGCCTCTCCAAGGAGATGGTAGGACTGGGATATTCACTATTAGTTGTCTCTCCTTACACTGTATATGTTCTGTGTAAGCATGATGCACTTCAAGCTTTTTCCATACATGTCATATTGTTATATGCTACTCATTTCCTATGCTTATGCATTTCGATTATGTTGCTTATCTCTTGTTGCATTGCATCTTACATACTTAGTACATTCAAATGTACTTACACATACTCTATGCCTACATAATGTCACCATATAGGAACCAGAGCCCTGCTTGAGTATCTTTCTCCACGTGGCTAGTACGAATTCTCTCAAGCTAGTTGATGAATCCTCAATTACGGGGATAATGTCTATGATCTCATGCTAGGTACTAAGGCTATCTTTCTTTTATGTATGTATTGACTATGAGGGTGAGCCCAATTATTTGTCTTGGTCCCCACTCTTATCTATGTAGTAGAGGTATTGTTAGACATGTTATGTATTGAGCCTTGAATCTTTTGTTTTGGTGCTTATGTTATGAAAGTATCCCTTTAGCCCTTTTTCCTCGTTTCTACTCTTATTATGTTGTTTAATTGCTTTAGCGACCAATGATGTGTAATGATATGTTAAGAGGCTTGTTTGGGGTCTCTTCGGGTTCACTATTTACCATGTCATGTCTAGGCCCTAGGCTTGGGTCATGACAAACTTGGTGTTAGAGAATTAGCTTGTTATGGTCCTTGGCATCCAACACACCATGTCGATTAGAGTCTTGTTCGTGGTTGTGTTGTGCACCACAACTATGAGCAAGAGGCTATGACGCATTTTAGGAAATGTTTCCCTTCTTCATGTTCTAAGTCATGATATAGAGTTAAAGTAAGGTTCCCCCCCTAAAGATAGTTCTTTGCTATGCTAGATCATGCCTAACACAAGAGGAAGGAGAGCCCACACTCCTGAGGAACAACCGGCTCATGGTGAGCTCAGGGATGCTCTCACTTTGGTAGAACAAGTTGTGGCTAACTAAGACAACCATGGGGCCCAAGCCCCTTATGCTCCTATACTGGCATCTCGGATGAGGGACTTTATGAGGATGAATCCCCCAGAATTCTATGGGTCAAAGGTGGATGAGCACCCTCAAGAGTTTATTCATGAGGTCTACAAGGTACTGGCTATCATGGGTGTTAGATTAGAAGAGAAGGTGGAGTTAGTGGCTTACCAACTCAAGTGGATGGCACAAATATGGTATACTTGACCTGATGTTATGCTCCAATAAGAAAGCGGTCGTTGTCTGAAATTAACCTAACCAAGGTTTGGATTGAGTCCATATGGAATATAGGGCTTGATTACAAGATTTCACCACTAATCATTTTTAGTATTTATGACTACAATCTCTAAATAGGAGGGGGGGGGAGGGGTTGTATTTCAAAAACAAAATAAAACTACCACTAACTATAGTGCTAGGAAACACTCAATTTTAGGGACAACTTGGGAATTGTGTTCCCCATGGTTTGTCGACTTGATTACCCTAGATAACATAACTACAGTTGTTGATTTATGTGCAGGATGGTAACTTAGGTTCTTCTAGCCCACTTGTGAAGGTGAAGGTCAAATTTCACCAAGGTGCTTGGTCGGCCACCATGGCTTGCCAACTAACCATCACCTATTGTCCCAATCAACTTTTCCTTGGTCAGGCTTGGTTGATTACACGAAAATCATCAATCCAGGGGAGGGGGTATTTATTCTTAATGGTCACCCTATTCAATTGTCGATAGTCAATACACATTCTCAAGGTGCCATCTTTCTTGCGAACAAATAA
>JAOTQR010046561.1:0-31204 GCA_025774065.1 Solanum ossicruentum
CAATAATAATAATAATAATAATAATAATAATAATAATAATAATAATAATAATAATAATAATAATAATAATAATAACAGTAACAATAATAATTACAATAATGATGATGATGATGATGATGATGACGACGACAACGACGATGATGATGACGACTACGACGACGACGATGATGATGATGATGATGCCATTCCAGTAGGCCAATGTGAAAAATGCAATTTTATGTAAGTTTTTTATCCAATTTTTTGTAGGCAAATGCAAAATATCATTTCACGTAATTTTAGTAGACCAATTTTAAAAATGCAATTCTAGTAGGCGAATGCAAAAAATACAATTTTATGTAAATTTTCATCCAATTTTTAGTAGGCCATTGTAAAAATATCATTTTATACACATTTTAGTAGGCCAATGCAAAATGCAATTTCACTCAATTTTAGTAGGCCAATATAAAAATGCAACTTTACGCAATTTTAGAAGGCCAATGCAAAAATGCAGCTTCATGCAAATTTAGTAGGTTAATGCAAAAATATAATTTTGTGCAAATTTTGTAGTCCAACGCAAAATGCAATTTTTATACCAATTTAGTAGGCTAATGTAAAAATGCAATTTCAAGTAGGCCGAGATTAAAAGTAATGAGATAGTTTACCCTTCACCTATCATAAGACAAGTGGCGATTTCTTGGATGATGCGAAGAGGCCAATCCTAGCATGTATAGCTGTCTTTTCTACTTTCAAAGAAAAACTATTAGTTTGTAAAATGGGAGGTTTGATCTGTAGCTTTGGCTTGACCTGCATGCTCAATATGTTGTTGATATTCAGTATTTCATCTTAAAAGCCAGTCCTTCAGTTCTAAATTCGACTTCATTGAAATTTTTTAGAGTCCCTCAATTTGTACGAAATGCTCTAAAAGAATTTTTGAGATCCTTCTAAAAAATTCTGCCCCAATTACTCGTTCAATAAGGAATGTGCTCTTCTAGAAGAATTTTTGAGATCCTCACAATAATTTTGTCCTAGTCCATGATCAAAAGGGAGAAATAAATTTTTTATTATCATAAGATCGAACTCCAGAGGAGCGCCTATGTATTCTTCATAAATGGGATCCAGGTCTAACGTAGTTCCAAATACAAAGTGAAATACCATAAAATAAATATTATTCGAAAAAGATAACTCAAGCCAAACTTCTTCATTTATTCTGTTAGTAGAGGTCACTTTCATAGAAATAGTGCAAGGTAACCCTTTCCTTAAACGACATAATTCAAGACCGAACTTCAACATGCTCATTGATGATGTGGTAGTGGATTGTTGGATATACTTGGCGTAGGATCCTTCAATTGTGCAACTTTAATATCAATCGGATCTTGAACATTATCCTTCAAAGCCCGACAAACATCAGTTGTGTGTCCCTTTATTCCTGAGTGATACGCGCAAACCTTATTTGGATCATACCATTTGGAATGAGTGTTTATATTGAATGCAGGAATAGGAGTGATATAGCTAGACTATTTCAATCTTTAAGAGAGTTGGGCCATGGGTTCGGCCAGAGGAGTACAGCGTTTGGCGGGTTTTCTTTCAAAGCTAGGATGCCTTTGGTAATTTGGTCGTTGAGGGGGCAGAGGTGGAGGTGTTTGAAAGAATGTTGGTTGGGCATGATAAAAAGGATATATGGGCTATTGATATTGCAGGAGAGGAGTTTGACAGGGAGTAAATGGTGACTAAATTGGAGCAAGGGTGGGGTGTGGTGATGTACGATAGTTTGGCAGTGGTGGATTCAGTATTTGGTGATTTGTGGGAGCTTTATGTGTGCCATCATTATGGAATCCACTTCTTTCTTTTTCCAATTTTCAGGCATACTTTAATACTACAAAGCCTTGTTAGTAGCTTGTAAGGCCTCTAAATTGATAATGGTGTCATTTTTTATACTTTCTTCAATTCTTTCACCCAAAAGGATGATGTCATCAAAGATCTTTTCCACCACAAGTATCATTCTATCATAATATTGGGGGCGCTGTCATGACTCAGTCCCGGTCATGATGGTGCATGTCAGATCCCACCTACAGGCAGTCTTGTTATCCAAGCCACAAGGTACCTATCCTAGCTCTCTAGTCAAATCATAGCCAACACTACAATATCAATAACTGAAACCTACCCAGAACTTGAAAGTCAACTGTATAGAGCTACTATAGACTCAAGATAAAATATACATATCTACGCACATACCCAAAATGACAATCTACCAATACAATCCAAAATATATATACAAGGCCAGTATCTGAATATGACAAAGATGACCGTCAAAATAAAAGGAGACTACAAAATATCAAGAGCTGCTGATACTCACCAATGTCTCCTAAATAACTTGTGAACCCCCTAACTCTGCGACTGCGGCTAGTACCTGAACCATTGCGGTGGGAAGATGCAAAAAATTAGGGGTGAGTACCAATAATAGGCACCCAGTAGGCATTATAGGCTGGTCGAGTGAAGTACTATGAATATGCAAGGCTCAAACATAGAAAACTGCACCAATATAGCAATCTGAACTCCGATCAAGGAGTAGACATATCTGGACAATCACTGATTCCCAACTGAACCAACCCATGTGGTGTGCAATGATACTAACTGAAGAAACATGAGTAGGCCAAAACCACAACTATCACTTAACTGAGACATGGTGTTGTACGTGGAGTAAGGCCCTAATATCTATACTTGTACGTCGACTGGGCCCCAATAAACCCAGAAGGTACACCCACGTAAAATCTAACTAATAGAATTACCACAGAACACACGAAACCACTTCCCAATATCGCATGATCCAGGGGTCTGTTGTACGTGGGTGCCAGGCCCTAGTGTCTAAGCCTGATGCCCCCTGAGCCTCCATAAGCCCAAAGGGTACACCCAAGCATAATCAGGGTGTGTATATGTTTGTGGATCCACAGGAAATCAATCAGGTCCTCAACCCACAGATTAACTAGTATCATACAGGGCCTCGCACCCCTATAATATCAAATGAGGCCTCAACCACCTTCCTGACCTGGACACCGGTCGGGGCAGTTAGCCAGCGTTGGATGGTCTTACAATATATATATATATATAACGGTGGGATGTATCCCCCACAGGAGAAAGAATCTCCCTAACACAATCAATAGTGCCTCTAATCAAAGAATAATCAACTAAGCCTCGAACGCAGTAACAGTCAACTGGGCCACGAACCCAGGAATAATCAACGAGACCTCGAACTCAAGAATAGTCAACTAGTGTTCAAACCTCAGAATCAATATTCGCCACTAGACATCTCAGTCGTGGTCACCGAACTTGGACCATGGGGCACGACTCCCAAGTCTCAAACACTTGAATGTGACCACAGGAGCTTGAATAGCGATGCGAAACATCATCTAGGCTCGAGTTGTCAAAACAGTCCCTCACTCAACCAATTTGTCCAGATTAAGAATTCCAAGTTCATATCATGCCCAGTGAATCATAGGCAGTAACACTCATAGCATATACACACCACACAAACAAGTCCACACATCCATATATCACCAACCCTCAGATAACCCTAGCTAACTTAAGCCTCAAATAAAGATAACAAATGCACAAGGACTAATAGTTGTATACAAAAATATATATATATCTTACAGACTAATATAAGGTCATACCCACCCGAAGCCAAATACACCACGTTCTAGTAAAACACAAGTACTCTGAGTAACCATGGGTCTCAGACCCAAAATGTTAAAAACAGGTTTATCATAAGTATCCAAAATGACTAAGTCCAGTAGAGTCAACATTTATACCATAATCAATCCAATGTACGATTGTATCATAGGTACAAATTGGCCCATCAAAATCATACCTATACTAGAGTCAATCCACAGTACAGTATATAATCCACAAAGGATTCACAGCCAGCATATCTCAGTAGCATCACGCTACACATTCATACAGATAGGAGTTAAGCCTGGATACATACATGTCTCAAGGCATCAGGCCATATCCAGCCTTTACCAAGCCTTATTGTGGTTCTACATTGCAAGAAATCAGTTATTATAGTGATCATAGTGTAACACCTCATGAAATTTATGAAACACCGCTAAAATGAAACTTGCACACAATGCATCTTCCAAAAATATGATGGGAAATCTGAGATCATATTTGTGATCAGCACGAAAAATTGAGTTAGCAAATAGTCCCAACCTAATTTAAGAGTAACTGGGTTCAAAAATGATTTTCCCAAGTTGCCCCAAAACAGTGAGGTTCGCGCCTATGGCGCGACACTCCTAGGATACGGAACCACACTTGTTATTTTTAAAAATTTTTTGATGGGAAGAGTTTTAATGAAAATACACAGTGGAGCGCCAAGTCTGCGACTCAGACTGGGCATTTCGTAGTGAAAATTATTTACTTCTTTCAAAAGGGGTATTCTAGACATTTCACAACCTATTTTAACACCCCAAGACATGTTCCTAAGCTTAAATACGTATGAAAGTGTTTCAAAACCCATATTTTCTAAGGCTAACATAAGTTCTAAGAGAAAAAGAAGAGTAGTTGAGGGTTTCAAGATGGGTCCAATTTCTTGTTGAGGGTTTGTACAATCTTCTCTTCTAGGTGTATAAAGGCTACAAAAAAGCATGGAAGTGTTCTTCCATGTACCCCAATGTAAAGTTAGGATGTATATTGATACTTTAGAGTCTTGAGTAGTGATTTCTTGAATATTATCTTTAATTCTTGAATCTTTTCTTTAAATTATATTTCATATCTTAAATTGATGATCATCATATTTAAATTTTATTATACACTTGCATGTTTATGTGATTATGATTTGATCTTATTAAATTCTCTCGACAATGACTCAAATAATGAACTTAGGGGGATGTCTAGAGCCTTGATTGTCTGAATATGATGTTTGACTAGGTCTGAGTACTGAGGTGAGTGTATTGATGACTATAATAGCTGGAAATTGCATTGATACAGTTGAATAAATATTTATTCTTAACTTGAAAGGATAGTCTTTCTGTTTGAGTTGATAAATGATGAGATAAACAGAGGATTGGACCATGAGAGCAGATGTTTTGTTAGTCGTAAAGAGGACTTGTTATTATTATAAACCCCTGACCTACGCCCTTTCACCGCAGCAAGGTATTGGGCGGATGCCGCAACGACATTGCTTCATTGTACCATCACCGAGTCATAGGTGATGGGTATAGGTCCAAGAAACTCTAGATAGGTTTCATGATGATAGAACTCTGATGTGGATGTGATTGTGTGATGTCTTGATGGATAGTGAGGTGATAGAGTCTTGTCCTACACTCTGAGTGAGGATGAGTGATTGTTGGATGATTCTTATTTGATACATTTTACTTTAGCCCATTTTACATATAGTACATTCCCTATAATAATGCCCCTTTGGCGTTGCATCATTTTATGATGCAGATTCTATAGACAGAGGACTTTATCAGCCCAATCGTTGAGGTTCACGGATTTTGATAGAAAATTGGAGAATCCTCCCTTGTTTCTGGGGGACATGATATCTTCTTTCCATTTATTTTAGATTATTTCATTAGAATGTGGTAGCCATGGCCTATCATGGTACCTTCTTAGTTGACAGTTATAGAGGTTTCATAGAAATAGGCAGTTGATAGTGATATCGGGATTGACTTATTTCCCACTTCTTATTTCTATTGAAATTCTTATTTCACATTCCTTATGTCTGTGATTGTGATAGCCCACTGTTAGCTTAGTACTTTCTTATATCTTCCACTTATGAGTTGATTGAACGACTACAATGAGACTAGGTGGTTCCCTTAGGGGCTAGCAGTAGTCCCCGAGTGCCAGTTACGTCTAGGGTACCCTCCTGGAGCGTGACAAACTTGGTATCAGAGCAAAGAGTTCACGTGTCCTAGGGAGTCTATTAAGCCGTGTCTGGTATAGTCCTTATTATTGGTATGAATAGCTCCATATCCAAAATTTGGAGGCTATAGGACATTTAGGAATTGTTCCCTTTTTTTTCATATTCTAAGTCCATGCGATGAGTCAAAGTCCATAAAAGTTCTTTTCTAAATTGTGCTTTGCATGTTTGCAAGCCATGTCTTCTAACTGCAATGTTGATTTGAAAAATACCATTAGTACCGAGAAGCTTGAGCCTACTACTCAAGCTGTGGTACATAATCGATGCATAGAAAGGGATAAGGAGAGTGAGAAGGAGGAAGCTTGGGGTGAGGAAGGAAGTAGGGTCCCACGTATGCAGAGACCTTTGAAGAATATGCCACCACTGGTGATAGGACCCATGTCCAATAGAAGATATAATCTTAGGCCGAGGAGGAATCAACCCTTCGAGATTCAGAACTCTTCATCTCGAGGAAGTATGGCTTATGGCCGTAAAGAAAAGCTACCATGTAGAAGGTGTGGCAGACTTCTCTTGGGGCAGTGTCGACCAGGCACCAATGGTTGCTTCAAGTGTGGACAAGAGGGTCACTTTCAGAGGGATTGTCTAAAGTGGGTTGACCAAGCCCAACCCACTAAATATTCACAATCAGTTAGAGGAAATTAAAGAGATGTTACTCTAAGCATGAGTGAGGCTATGGACCAGTTATGTGCCTCTATAATTAGCCAGCTCATAGAAATACTTCGCAAGGATGTGACAGCTATAAGCTGAATCCTTGCTTGATTTCAAGGTTATGCATGATAGAAGAGTTTATCCTTCTAAATTTTAATGTTGCCCACTAGGAGTGAGATTCGAGGCCGTGGAAAACAACAGTAGAGTTGTTACCCCTGAGCCAAAAAGATAATGAGGGAGAGGAGGACACTGGGTAAGGAGAGTGGTGATTGATTGAGGCTTATAATTAGAGATATGAATCCATTAGGTAACTAGTTAAGGGATGAGTCGATGGCCATAGGCTTGATGGAAGAGTTGAAAGTATCCTATGATTGTCATAATTAGATGAGGTATATACATATAGAGAGAGAGTTAGTATCAGAATGTGTTAAAGCGTGCCCAAACTAGAAGGAAGTGTTTGTTGATGTGCAGTTGTATGCATTCTATTGAGGGTGAAGTGTAGATCTTGAATAGGGGAAAAAGAGTGCTTCCAAGGTGATAGATCTAACTTAGGCTTATGATTGCTAGTGAGAGTTCATGAGACCCATCAGGTTATGAGCTTAGTCAGATAAGGAGATATGATTGAATAGGTGAGTGGTACGGAGTTGTGAGGGAGTGATCTGTTGACTGAATACTCGCTATGAGATGATTAGTTGGAGTATGTTCCCCAAACATTTATCTAGTAGATGTAAGTTAGCACTAAAGAGGTGGGTGATAGATGCACACATTATGTGATGCACAGCTCAATTTCTGCCCAAGACATGCCTTAAAAAACGTCCAGAATGGGCTGAGCACTCCGGAATTCTCTAGAATTCCTTAGAAACATGTAGAGCTTGCAAGAAGGCCCTGGGACATTCTAGAACACTCTAGGCTAGGCTAGAGTATTCTTGCCTTGTAAATATCCAAGATATTTAGTAGGAAATATCTAGATATTTTAGGAGAAGATTTTATGCCATCATTTGTAACCGTTGATCAAAATGATCCTAGCTGTCCATTTAGAGAAGGGGAAAGCATAAATACCCCTTATGCTTGTCACTTTAGGCACCCAGCAAGCAACAAAACAATCTAGTTTTGTAAAGCTTCCAAGAGTTCTCTAATACAAAGTTCTTTCTCCAAAGTTCGAAGTTCATTCGTAAAGTTTCCTAAGCTTAGTCTTTCTAAAGTTCTGCTAAGCTTCAAGAGTTAGGATGACTAGCAACTTGAACTTTATAAGTTTGCTAGGCCACACGATTAGTTGGATAGATAAATCCAGCCTCGTGACAGTTGTTATCAGAGCGTCCGGTTCGTCAAAACATCATGGGAGAATGGAAGGCGGCAGTGAAATCACCCAAGTTAGCAAGGAGAAATCCAGGGGCCAGAGTCTTGCTCCAGGGAGGCCATGGTGGAAATTGAGACATGGCTAGCCAAAGTGGAGTTGGCCATTGCCGACGGGCAAGAAAAGTTCAAGGAGGCCGAGCAGAGGTTCGAGGGGGTCGAACAGAAGGTCGAGGAGGTCGACCAAGGCCTAGATGGATTGCGGGAGGAGATGCAATCCGTCATGAACCAATTCCAAGACCAATATATTGACAATATGAAGGCCATGGAATACGGGAGGAGCAAGAGAGGCTTTTGCGCGAGCTAGAGAGCACGAAGGAAAAGCTTAGCCTGTGCAAAAGGGCTCTTGCCCAGGGGGCTGCAAGCATGTCCGAGGTAAGGACTACACCTTCCAAATTAGATATTCCCCGGCCAAAACCTTTGAAAGGGTCTAGAAATGCGAGGGAACTAGACAACTTTATTTGGAACACAGAGCAATACTTTAGGACTCTCGTCATGGCTGACGAGACTCTAAAGGTGTATATGGCCAGTCTCTTTCTTGAGGACACTGCAATAGTCTGGTGGAAAAGGAGACAAAGTGATATGGAGAAAGGCACCTGCTCTATCAACACTTGGGCAGACTTCAAGGTAGAACTCTAAAAACAATTCTACCCAAGCAACATTGAGGAGGAGGCTCATGGAAAATTAAGGCATCCACAACACAAAGGATCCATCCGGGAATACGTTAAGGAGTTCACCGAGGTACTTCTCGATATCCCTGAGTACCCTGATAAAGAAGCTTTCTTTGCCTTTATAGATGAGTTGCAACAGTGGGCAAGGCTCGAGGTCCAGAGACGGGGGGCTCAAGACTTGACCACTGCTATTTCCATTGCCGAGTCCCTCATTGAGTTTAGGAAAGTGGAAAAGCCTAAACCCAAGGACAAGGGTGGCAAGAAAAAGAGCGGGGGATACCCACATAGAGGGAAGGAGGTGACGGAAAGGGCAAAGGGACATAGGAAGTACCCGGCCAAGGCTAGACCCCCGGTCAAATGCTTCTTTTATGACGGGCCACACTAGGCGAGATAATTCCCCAAAGAGAGCAAACTCTCGTCCCTAATCGAGGAGCGCAAGCAGGAAGAGGCAACGATAGGACCATGCGACTCCTCAGCTCTATCCAGGCAAAAGTTGAGGTACCCAAAAATGAGAAGAAAGGTAGGCTGTTCACTGAGGCCAAGATCGGACAGCACACCATGAAGGAATTGGTTGACACGGGTGCTGACAACAACTTCCTCACCCTTCAGGAGGCTAAGAGAATGGGAATCCGGTATGAGACAAGCCGTGGTTGGCTCAAGGGCATAAATTCTGCACCAACAAAGACCTTTAGAGTTGGTCGTAATGTAAGGGTCCACTTAAGCAATTGGATAAGCAACATCAATTTCTTGATCATGTCCATGGACGATTATCCACTTGTCCTGGGTATTGAGTTCATGGACTAGGTCAAGGCCGTTCAAATTCCCTTTGTAAACTCCCTATGTATCTTGGACGGAGGTAGCACCCACCTAGTTCTACTGGAGCATGAAACCCTACTCCAAGAAAAGCAGCTATTAGCTATGCAACTAGCTAAAGGGGTAAAGAGGGAAGAGCCAACCTACCTTGTCGCTTTAAAAGAAGAAGTTGTCATTCCTCCAACTGAAGCCCCGCCCAAAGAAGTGCAACGCGTCCAGGAGGAGTTCAAGGACATGATCCCACCTGCACTGCCAAAGAGGTTACCACCTAAGAGGGAGGTTGACCATAAGATAGAGCTGGAACCAGGTGCCACCCCGCCTGTGGCAGTGCCTTACCGCATGGCGCCTCTGGAGCTTGAAGAATTACGGAGGCAACTGAAGGAGTTGATGGACATAGGTTACATTCGTCCATCAAAAGCACCATATAGTTCCCCGGTATTGTTCCAAAAAAGCATGATGGGTCACTTCGGCTATAGATCGATTACCGGGCACTCAATACAATCACGGTGAAGAACAAGTACCTGATCCCGCTTATCGCTGACTTGTTCGACCAACTTGAACAACCACGATGGTTCACCAAGTTGGACCTGCAATATGGGTACTACCAGATTCGGATTGCCGAGGGAGATGAACCCAAGACAGCCTACGTCACGAGATATGACTCATATGAATTCCTCGTGATGCCCTTCGAACTCACGAATACGCCAATGACATTCTGTACACTCATGAATCATGTCCTACAGCCATTCTTAGATAAATTTGTGGTGGTATACTTGGATGACATTGTTGTTTATAGAAACACACTAGAGTATCATGTAAATCAATTACGATAAGTCTTCCAAGTACTCTAGGCAAACGAGTTGTATATGAAGAAGGAGAAGTGCGCATTTGCTCAACAAGAAGTCTCCTTCTTGGGTCACATAGTCGGAGGGGGCAAACTGCGGATGGACGAGTCCAAGGTCTGAACTATACAAGAATGGGAGCCACCAAAGAAGGTACCCAAACTTTGGTCATTCCTTGGGTTGGCCAATTACTCTTGGAAGTTTATCAAGTGCTACTCTGCTATAGATGCTCCCCTCACACATTTACTGAAGAAAAACTGGACTTGGGAGTGGAATGAGAAGGCTCAGGCAGCGTTTGAGGCACTGAAGGCAGCTGTGATCAAAGAGCCACTGTTGGTCTTGCCCAACCACACCAAACCATTTGAGGTACAAACGGACACTTCTGACTTTTCCCTTGGAGACTTCCTAATTCACAAAGGGCATCTAGTGGCTTACGAGAATCATAAGTTAAATGATGCGAAGAAGCGCTACACATTTCAAGAAAAAGAGATGACAGTTGTAGTACATTGCCTGCGGACATGGAGACATTATCTACGGGGCACCAAGTTCATCGTGAAGACCGATAATGTCACCACAAGTTACTTCTTTAAGCAAAAGAAGCTGACACCAAAGCAAGTCCGGTGGCAAACGTTCTTGGTCGAGTTTGATTTTGTGATAGAGTACAAGCCGGGCAAGGGCAATGTTGTGGTCGATGCACTAAGCAGGAAGGCCGAACTTGCCTTCATCACAAGCCCAAGTTTCCCAATGGTGGAACGCATCAAGGAGGGGTTGGAGCAAGACCTACAAGCCAAGAATTTGTTAGGATTGGCAAGTCATAGGAAGACACGCCATTTTTGGCTTGAGGACGGGTTGCTTCTCACCAAGGGAAACCGGGTCTATGTACCGAAATGGGGCAGCTTAAGGAAGGAAATCATTAAAGAGTGCCACAATTCCAGGTGGGCAGGTCATACTGGAGTCCGAAGGACTATGGTGCTGGTCAAGCAAGCTTACTTTTGGCCCCAGATGAGGGACGATATGGAGTTTTTTGTCAAAACCTATCTTGTCTGCCAGCAAGACAAAGCGGAACAACATCCAACCACTGGTATATTGTAGCCTTTTCCCATTACAGAGAAACCATGGGAAAGCATTTCCAAGGACTTCATCACATGCCTTCCAAAGTCTGAGGGCTGCAACAACATCATGGTCGCCGTGGACTGATTCAGCAAGTACAGAGTATTCATACCAGTCCTGACTAAGTTCAATGCTGGGGATGCTACAAGGTTATTCTTCACACATGTGGTGAAATATTGAGGCATCCCAAAGACCATCATCAGCAATAGGGACACCAATTTCATGGGAAGATTTTGGACGGAGCTCTTCAAAATATTGGGGTCAGAGCTCAACTTCTCCTCAAGCTTTCACCCACAGTCAAACGGCCAAACCGAGAGGGTGAATGCTCTGCTGGAGTTATATCTGAGGCATTATGTCAGCACCAACTAGAGTGATTGGGCCAAACTCCTGGACATCGCCCAATTTTCCTATAACTTGCAGAAAAGTGAATCAACTGGGGCAAGTCTGTTTGAGCTTGCCACAGGGCAACAACCAATGATGCCAAAAATGATGGCCATTAGTTATAACGGTCTGAATCCTTCCGCCTTCAAGTTTGCCAAGGGATGGCATGAAAAGGTAGACTTGGCAAAGCCACACTTAACAAAGGTCGCACGTAAAATGAAAAAATGGGCCAATACCAAAAGGCGGCACTTAGAGTTCGAGGAAGGAGACTTAGTCATGGTAAAGCTCCTTCCTTATCAGCATAGAAGATCTGGCCAGATGCACAAGGGGCTAGTAAGGTGCTACGAGGGGTCGTTTCCTGGAGAGAAATGGATTGGAAAGCTAGCCTACCATTTGACTCTACCCTTACATTTGGAGATACATCCGGTCTTCCACATGAGCTTTTTGAAACCATACTATCAGAACAAGGAAGACCCAAGCAGAGGTGAGTCAAAGAGAGCACCAACGGCCATCACCACGGTGCCAGAGCGAGAAGTGGAGGAAATCCTTGCGCACTGCGTCGTTCCCAGATGGGGGACTCACCCTAGCTATACTGAGTACTTTGTCAAATGGAAAGGGTCTCCCTATAGTGAGGCAAGCTGGGAACATGAGCTAACACTTTGGGATCATCAGGACCTTATCCAAGCCTACAAGGAAAATGCGCCGAGGATGTCGCCATATTGAGCGGGGGAGATCGTGATGCACATCTCAGTTTCTACCGAAAAAATGCCTTACAAAACGTCTAGAATAGGCTAGAGCACTCCGGAATTCTCTAGAATTCCTTAGAAACATGTAGAGCATGCAAGAAGGCCTTGGGAAATTCTAGAACACTCTAGGCTAGGCTAGAGTATTCTTGCCTTATAAATATCCAAGATATTTAGTAGGAAATATTGATATTTTAGGAGTAGATTCTATGCCATTATTTGTAACCGTTGGATCAAAATGATCCTAGTCGTCCATTTAGAGAAGAGGCAAGTATAAATACCCCTTAGGCTTGTCATTTTAGGCACCAAGCAAGAAACAAAGCAATCAAGTCTTGTAAAGCTTCCAAGAGTTCTCTAATAAAGTGTTCTTTCTCCAAAGTTCCAAGTTCCTTCGTAAAGTATCCTGAGCTTAATCTTTCTAAAGTTCTGCTAAGCTTTGAGAGTTAGGCTAACTAGCAATTTGAATGTTGTAAGTTTGCTAGGCCGCATGATTAGTTGGATAGATAAATCCAGCCTCGTGATAGTTAGTACTAGGCCCTAAGCTTAAATTTTAAGGAGTAGGGTAAAAGAAGAGATAGTATCATGAGGGTGATAGTCTTAGTTGGGGAGCATCTCTAAGAGATTTTTCGTAGAGTATGAATATGCTAAGTTGTATGGAAAGTGATGCTATGGGTAGGTTACAAGTGCCCCTTTGGTGAAATTAGTGAAACAAGGATGACCCAATAGATAAGAAGAGACTTAAGATATGTATCTATGATTGTGCAAAGAGGTATGAATCTCTAAGTTGTGACTGCTATAGGAATCTAGATGATATCCTTGAGTTCAATGTGAAGTAAGTTGAGGTAGGCATTCTATGTCATTCTGAGCATCTAGGTTGATTGGGGGTTTTATGGATAAATGATGAGGTTTCTTCCATTATAGTCTAAGATAAGATGGGTTTATGAGAGCATAGAAGTTGAGTGTTAGTAGGCTAAAGAAGAGGTGAGACTGTAAGAAGTCGTGGGAAGTGGTTATGTACACCATAAGAATAGCAAATACAAAGAGATTCCCATAGAGACAGGAAAGAAGCTAAGAATGATATTGTTTAAAAGAGTCTGAGCGATTAGTCATATATATATATATACACATATATGCGACTATAGCATAGCAGAAGAGTTAAGAGATTCTTGTGGGTAGTGAATCCCTGACAGAGTGGAAGTATATGTTTGATAGAGATATATTGATCGAGATGAGACATCAATTTTTGTCATGTCCTACATCCCTTATTCTTCCGTTGAGGTGATACTTTCTATAGATTTGGTATGTGACTGCCACGCCTGTGGCCTAGTCTCATGTACGACTTATTGATTGTTAGTCACGTTAGGAGGATGAAAAGCAATGAAGTCATTCATTACTTTTGATCCTACCCCATGGATCTAAGTGTTTCCACTCCTATACCAAATGAGACGAGATGAGACCCAAGTTTCATACTACGTATGGTTTTGTGAACTCCTAATGAGTCCTTATAGACAAGAGAGATTGTAATCCATGAATGTTCATGCATAATATTTCTTGATTTTCCAAAATCTTTGGATAATCCAACTTTCCAGTCTTGATTGAGGTATTGTTGAGAATATAGACGAGTTATGGGTGATCAGATAAAATGAGTACTTCTGAAATGTGATAAGTGGTTTAGTCCCTCTTCTTGAGTTGATGTTCCTTTTGAGCCTCTGCATCCTTGATTATGTAAGTCCTTGATAGTGATCATGCCTAATAATGATGTTGGGGATAAAGTTTGAACTTTAGATATTGTGTTCTAAGTCTATTCTTGAGAATGAGTATTGAGTATCTAAGGATATAAGTTCTTGATTTTATTCAAGCTGACCTTGCATAGAGAGGTAGTGATTTGGGGTTTCACCGAAGAGGGAGATGATGAGTTCCTCTGGGTTTAAATAGTGATGATGATAGTAGTAGACTAAGAGTGGGGGTAGGTGAGGAGGAGTGAATGTATAATCGTTGCAGCATTTGTGCTAAACTTGTGACATGTAGGGGTAGAGATAGGAAGGACAAGAGGGACAAAACCTTATGATAAAGAGTAGATAGGTAAGAGTATGTTGGTGTGACTTCGAGTGAGAACTCATTGAATGGTGGAGGTAAAGGTGCTAAGTACGCTTGAAAATTATATGATATAGTTGGAGTGTTAGGGTGATAGGCTTGAATTCTGGGTTGTTGTTATGCAAATATTGATGATAGACTAGTGAAGACTTCGTAATAAGGGTTTGAGGAAACATAGTGAGGTAGTGAAGAGGACTAATGAGTTTTAATGGAAGTCCCTATGAAGGCCTAGAGTTGAGTGGTGAAGATTAGCTTTGTAGGATATGATCGTCTTGTGAATAACACCTTGAGGTTTAGACGAAGGGTCGAATGGAAGAGAAGGAGATGGATATTGGAGCAAGAACTATAAACTTGGGATTGATAGTGTAGAGTGCTATGAAAAAGATAGTACAATTGAGACGAGGTACTGAACCTGAGAGTTGAACATAGAGTTTTATGTGTAGATGGTCCCACTCTCTATTAGAGTTAATTAGCTCCCTTCTTGAATTCGAAGGACTAATTATCAAAGTGTTTAATCACTTTGAATTGATTAGGTTCATCGTTCCATTCGTGCTTAATAGTGAAAATCTAAAAGTAGTATCTCTACTCTTAATCTGAATCAATTTGTCTATTTGGAGTGACTTGTGACTGCCTAGATTGATTGATGGAGTATCAAAACGAGTCTTGATTGTCATTCATGCCTGATGATAACTGTGTTGAAGGAAATTTTCTTACCTTTAACTGAATCAATTCTCCTTTCTTGAGTCACTAGCCTATCTTTGAGTCTGAGTAGAGTTGATTGTCGAATGAGATAGAATCGAGAGATCGATTGATAGATAAATATGAATGTTGAGATGAGTTTTGAATCTATTTATGCCAAATGATGATGATATTGAAGTTAAAGGTTCTTATCATTAACGTTATTGAAAGTCTTCTTTCATTAGGTTGATGCCTTTATCTTATTCTATCCCTGAGTATAAGAAAGAGATAGGTGATGGATAGTTGATCGAGTTTTCCAGAGTGAGGAATGAGGGGATTTCTAGGGTTATTCATGTTTCTATTCCACCTTTACATATCATTCGAGGACAAATGATCCCAAGGGGAGATGATGTAACACCCAGTGAAATTTCTAAAATTCTCCTAAAATGTATTGTGCACACAACATGTCTTCCAAAGCTCTGATGGAAAATCCGAGATCGAATTTGCAATCAGTGTAGAAAATTGGGTAAAGAAATAATTTTCCCAAGTTGCCCGAAAATAGTGAGGGTCCGTCCTAGGGTGCGATGTGCCTAGGATGCAGAACCATACTTATTATTTTATAAAACTTTTTGACTAGGAGAGTTTTGATGAAAATACATAGTGGCACGCCTAGTCCGTGACCCCGACTGGGCATTTTGTAGTGAAAATTATTTTCTTCTTTTATGAGGGGTATTCTAGACATTTTTCAACCTATTTTAACACCCCAAAACATGTTTCTAAGCTTAAATACATACGAAAGGATTTCAAAGCCTATTATTTTCTAAGCCTAACGTAAGTTCTGAGAGAAGAAGAAGAAGAGGAGTTGAGGGTTTCAAGCTGGGTCCAAATTCTGGTTGAGGGTTTGTGCAATCTTCAATTCCAGGTATGTAAAGGCTACGCAAAAGCATGAAATTATTCTTCCATGTGCGCTAATGTAAAGCTACGATGTATATTGATACTTTAGAGTTTTGAGTAGTGATTTCTTAAAAAATTCTTGAATATTATTTTTAATTCTTGAATATTATCTTTAAATTATATTTCATATCTTAAATTTATGATCATCATGTTTAAAGTTTACTGTACACTTGCATTATTATGTGATTATGATTTGATCTTATTAAATACTCTCTATAATGACTCGAATAATGAACTTAGGGGGATGTCTAGAGCATTGATTATTTGAATGTGATGTTTGACTAGGTCTGAGTCCTGAGATGAGGGTATTGATGACCATAATAGCTGGAAATAACATTGATAGAGTGGAATAAATATTTATTCTTAACTTTAAAGGATAGCCTTTCCCTTTGAATTTATAAATGATGAGATGAGCAGAGGATTGGACCATGACAGTGGATGTTTCCTTAGTCCCAAAAGAGGACTTATTATTATTATAAACCCCTGATGTACGCCCTTTCACCTTGGCAATGTATTGGGCGGATTCCATAATGAAATAGCTTCATTGTAACATCACTGACTCATAGGTGATTGGTGTAGGTCCAAGAAACATCCAGATAGTGTTCATAATGATAGAACTCTGATATAGATGTGATTGTTTGATGTCTTGATAGATAGTGAGGTGATAGAGTCCTGTCCTGTACTCTGAGTGAGGATGAGTGATTGTTGAATGATTTTTATATGATACTGTTTGCTTAAGCCTATTTTACATAACGTACATTCCATGTACTAACGCCCCTTTGGTGCTGCATCATTTTATGATGCAGATTCTATAGACATAGGACTTCAGAAACCTAATTGTTATGGTTCACAGATTTTGACAGAGACTTGGTGAATCCTCCCTTGTTTTCGGGGAACATGCTATCTTCTTTCCATTTATTTTAGATTATTTCATTAGACTATGGTAGCCATGGGCTGTCATGGTACATTCTTAGATGACAGTTATAGAGGCTTCATAGAAATAGACAATTGATAGTGATGTCGGGATTGACTATTTTTCTACTTCTTATTTCTATTGAATTGCTTATTTCATATTCCTTATGATAGTGATTGTGATAGCCCACTTTTAGCATATTACTTTCTTATATCATTCATTTATGAGTTGTTTGAACGAATGTAATGAAACTAGGAGGTTCACTCAGGGGCTAACAATAGTCTGTGAGTCCTAGTTACGTCTAGGGTACCCTCCCGGAGCGTGACAAACTTGGTATCAGAGCACAGAGTTCACGAGTCCTAGGGAGTCTATGAAGCCATGTCTGGTAGAGTCCTTATTATTGCTGTGAAGAGCTCCACATCCATAATTCGGAGGCTATAGGACATTTAGGAATTGTTCCCCTTTTTTATATTCTTAGTCTGTGCGATAGAGTCAAAGTCCATAAAAGTTCTTTTCTAAATCATGCTTTGCATGCCATGTCTTCTAAGTGCACTGTGGATTTGAAAGATACCATCAGTATCGAGAAGCTAGAGCCTACTACTCAAGATGTGGTGCATAATAGATGGGTAGAAAAGGATAAGGAAAGTGATAAGGAGGAGGCTTGGGGAGAGGAGGGATGTAGGGTACCCCAACTGCAGAGACCATGCAAGTATATGCCACCATCGGTGACAACACCTATGTCCAATAGCAAATATAATCTTAGGCCGAGGAGGAATCAACCCTTTGAGATTTAGAACTCTTCATCTCGAGGAAGTATGGGCTCAACGCCGTAAAGGAAAGCCACCATGTAGAAGGAGTGGCAGACTTCACTTGAGAGAGGATGTTTCCTTAGTCCCAAAGAGGATTTGTTATTATTGTAAACCCCTGATGTACGCCCTTTCACCCCGGTAAGGTATTGGGCGGATGCCGCAACGACATCGCTTCGTTGTACCATCATCGACTCATAGGTGATGTGTATAGGTCCAAGAAACTCTTTTATAGGTTTTAGGATGATAGAACTCTGATGTGGATGTGATTGTTTCATGTCTAGATGGATAGTGAGGTGATAGAGTCTTATCCTATACTCTGAGTGAGGATGAGTGATTGCTGAATGATTGTTATCTGATACTGTTTACTTTAGCCCGTTTCACATATGGTACATTCCACGTACTAATGTCCCTTTGGCACTACATTGTTTTATGATGCAGATTCTATAGATAGAGAACTTTAGCAGCCCAATCGTTGAGGTTCACGGATTTCGACAAACACTTGGTGAGTCCTCCCTTGTTTTCGAGGGACATGCTATCTTATTTTCAATTATTCTAGATTATTTCATTAGATTGTGGTAGTCATGGCCTATCATGGTACCTCTTAAATGACAGTCATAGAGGCTTCATAGACATAGACAATCGATAGTGATGTCGGGGTTGACTATTTTCCCACTTCTTATTTCTATTGAATTGCTTATTTCATATTCCTTATGATAGTTATTGTGATAGTCCACTATTATCTTATTACATTCTTTTATATTCCACTTATGAGTTGATTGAATAAATGCAATAAGACCAGGTGGTTCGCTTGGAGGGCTAGTAATAGTCTCTGAGTGTCAGCTACGTCTAGGGTATCCTCTCGGGGTGTGACACACAGCCAGTACAATCTAGAACAACCACAAGTATCCCAAAATAATTATCATAGTTACCCTATATGCTAAATACAACGACTAACCAAGAAGACAGGTGTTAGTAAATCATGTTAACAGTGTTAAAATGCATAGCCGGAAATATAAATAACAATCATCTTAATGGCATATATACATATGCTACTTAGGACTTCAAGCTACAACAACTCCCAATATACATGTATTTCAGCTCAGTCTAGAGGTAAGGAAAGCCTAGCCTCCCTGGAAACAAATTCACGCACTTCGGATCAGTTTATGCGACCTTTTCCACTCCTGATAGCTTCCTTATGTCTTTTAGCTGTCAAAACATGAGTCACTACATCAACACAGTTTTTTCACCTATAATGTCTCAATAACGGGAAAAGGTACGATAATTATGACTAAAACGGAGAAAGTGGGCCCCGCCCTCCAAACACAAATAACCCATGTATAATAATCCTTATATCCTGAGTTTATAGCGAAAAATTAAGCTCAAAATGAGGCCCAAAACAATACGGAACAACCCAAAAATGTAGTGACATTTCTTATCAACTTATACACATAATACAACATGTTTCTCTCCAGATTGTGCAAAAATACAGATAAATTAGAAGAATATCAGTATACCACAACACAATTCCCAAAAAATAGTACAATTTAGACTTAAGTTTTACTTAATTCCTATAAAGAAACGGCTTAGATATCATAATGCAATGTTTCTGAAAAAAGCACATAATGACAGCATCTAAAATATGATTTTCACGCCCAAATTAAGCCTCATCAATTAATTACAACATAATCGCAGCGTGCGCCTTGCAAAAATATGCAGAATAGACCCAAATTTCACCAAAATCGAACCCAAAATGGATAAGAAATCACATTTTGAAAGTTTCAAAATTGAAATATGTCACAACAACAAAACAACCATTTTTACCTTAAACGGCATGCCAAAAGCAATTTTTGAATCTCCCATGATGTTCTTCATGAAAACATATGCAAGTTAGGCTTTTGAATCAATGAAATCAGCTAAAAAATGAGAGATAAATCGAGTCCAAAAAGTACACGTATGAACTGGATTGTTTACGTTTTTGCATTTGGAAATTTTTTGCAGATTTTCATATTATATATATGTATGTATGTATATATGTATTTTAAATTCTAACCGCCTCCATATGGCATCCCCTTATTAGCGCACGTCATCCACCGGCCTTTGGCCTTCTACAACTACTCATACTTAATTTCGATGTTCCAGCCTCATCTGAAGTCACAAAAATACAATCCATATATGAAATTTGATCAGAAACGGCATTTTGGAGTCAATGGTATAGTCAAAATTTCCATTGGAGGTTGTTTTATCCTAATATGGGTCCCATTTTCCAATATCGAAGTCTACCGAATGGACCAAAATACACCCGGAAGCTCCGGGAATCAAACGTAAGGTCCTCTTAGCCAAACGTGACATTTCGAATACAAAGATACAGTTAGAAATCCTATTTGAAGCATATTTCCCAAAAACATCAACGAAAGTCATTTATTGAACTCTTTTGGTGGGTAAATTTGCAACATTGAATATAATTGCACCAAACATGCTCCTATCCTAATTTGGCGATTCCAAAGCTAATGGAATCGTCAGAATTCCACTCCGAGGCCATTTACTAGGACTTTACCGGAAAATTCATCTTACGGTTACAATCTCTCATTTAACTCAAAATGCTGCATAAATATTGAACATATCACCCTACAAACAAACAATCTATGTCAACAAGTCACAACTAGTCAAGGTTATTATGAAAATTCTCAAAGTAGTAAAATATTCACGGAACAACAGAAATGACCTGGAGGGTCATTATAACATCCCCCAATAATAGAACTTTCATTCGCGAAAGAAAGAATGAGGGAATACATGAAGATTCCCATCTGAACCACGTAAGGATCCGAACCCTGAACTCACAGTAGAAAATGAATAGAACAGCCCTAAGCGTGCTCAACATCAAACTATAGTTTTGGCTTCACCAGCTAATCATAATTATAATTACCCTTCAGTGTGCAATTGAGAATCAGTGTAATAATCTATAAGGGATCCTCAGAAGAACAATCCCTTAGTTCATCAACTAAATTCTCTACTACATAACTGGACATCAACATGCTAAATATACATACATTCAGCAAACTAGCTGATATTAAACCAATCAAAATTACCCCCAACTTTAGCCATATTCCACATATACTGACCTTACCTTATTCCCCGTGCCTTTATGCAAGCAATCCTTACAATTTAGACCCAATGACTTCCTAGCTCACTGATACTAATACAGTGACATGCAATAGCTAATGTAATTATATTCCACCACAAAGGTCTAACCCCCTTTCTCTTGTTGTTCAATCAGTCACAAAAACAATAGTAATCATAAGTGTGGTAAGTAGTCAGCACATCATCCCAATATAATAGCTTGTTAATGTAACAATCATTAGTAGCCGCAAAATGATGATAGATATCCATAACACAAATGATGATCCATATACTAATTACCCATACCCTCACAACAATCATATATTTAAAACCACATCACATACACAATATTTTAAATACTGATAGACTCCTTATATATACCTCCATAGATAGGTATATGTCATATTTTCTATCACAATGCTCAATCAAATATTATCATTCCATCACAAATGAAGTACCACGAGTAAGGAAGATACAATAACACTAATATCATACTTGTTAGCCCCAAAATCAGTTAAGCAGAATTACAACAAATCAATGTTATATAACTCATAGCCAACCTCCCTAATCCATCCTGACACATATCGTCCTAATTTTCTAAGATCTAGTTGTTTCAACACCTAACAACGCAACCATAATAATAGTACTTAATAAATCAATCGCTAACATGTAGTGGCCTTAATAGGTCCACCAAAACAATGAGATGGGCATCAGATCAGTACACACAACAGAGGCATTAATTAATCCAACAATACAACTAGAATCTTTTAACAACCATACTAGGCTCAGATGCCAATTTTTGGTATATCCTCCACCCAGGTCTCAATTAATAGTAGTCTAATATTTGTAGCAACACCACATCCCTATTTAGCAAGACTTAAAAGTCTTGGACCGACGTAAAAAAAAAAAACCAGGACCAAAATAACACTTTGCGACGCGGATTACTCACTGGAATTTGCATTTCTACACATATGAGTTCTATGAAAATAGGCATAAATCCTTCATCCAAAACTGGAATGAGGTGAAACCAAGTTCTTTGGAAAGCTAATTCAAAGAGCTTTAAGTTGGTAGGTCGTGGGACACCCAGTTCTTTGTATGATAAGAGATATGGCCCTTTAAAGTTGACCCTCATAAATCACATTTTTTTATTTTTGGATTTTGATACGGTTGCTCCAAAATTCGGATTAGACCCATATCCCACTCATTTTTGCCCCCTGAAAAAAATATGAAAGACAAATTTTTGAAATAACAAACGAACTTTTAGATATATGGAAATTACAATTTCGAGCACTTCCAAGGCAAATTTTTGGGCAGTTTTTGGGGTCGTTTCAATATCTTCCCCTTGGGAACATTTGTCCCGAATCTAAAAGAAACATACATGACAAGAGTATTCATAAATAAATCAGCTATCACATGAAGGACTTAGTCGCTATCTTAGGCTTGATTAGAGTGAATGAGGTACGAATATCGCTCCCATAAGACCGCTTTGGCATCCTTGGAGACACCTTTGACTTGATGATCCCTTTCAAATGGTCCTTAATGAACACCAAATCCTCATTAATCAACTTTTCCTCTCATCCATCCAACACCTCCACCGGGACCTTCCCCTAAACTAACTTTTCCTCCATATCACCCATAATTTCAAAGAGTGCTATAGCACTAGAGTCACCAACACATCCCATCCACCTAGAAACATGAAGAACTGGATGAACCATATCTACATCCATAGGCAAATCCCCAAACTTATGCAACCTTACCAACCTCCCTCTACACTCTATAAGGACTCATAATCATCAATTCAACTTTCAACCTTAAATAAGCCTAACCTACTTGGTACCATAACCACCATCTCCCCCTTGGGAGACAACATCCACTCTATTTATTATCTTCTCACCCAAAACATCCATCTCTAATAAGGTGGAATCAAGGCCTTACCTAATCTATACCTATTAACCTAAGAAGATTTGGAACCATCAATAACACTATACTACCATTCTCAACTCCCCTCAACCTAACTTCCAATCTAACCAACCGATGGACCCCACTAGCCTCCTCCTTACCACCATTTTCCACATATGCTAAGCTACCCATATGCACCTTACCTAGAGCACTAACCACAACACTAGCCTTATCGAGAGAATAATGCACACTCATTTCATAATCCTTAAAGAATTCTAGCCACTTATTGCTATCCACAATGCATACTTATCATTTTTAGAAAACAACCTCTCATCCTCCAAGACTTGCAACACTACCCCCAAATGATTCACAAGCTCTAAGCAAATCAATACCTCATCACTAAACTACCACAAACATACCAAGGTAGGGTTTTAAGACCTTATTCTAGAGACCCATAAATGTAGCCAATGCATAAATCAACCAAACAACTCCACCAATACTAATAATGCTCACTTGGGGACAAAGCTCAAACCCAAGATCAATCTTAGTGAAGCAGCTAACCCATTGTAGTTGACTAAATAGACCGACCATCCTCAACCATCATATTACAACCTTACGGGTTCTACACTTATTGGAAACATGCTATGCAAGTAGCCCAACTACCCCAAGACCTCCATCACATCAAGCTAAGTTCAACCGAGATCACAAAACAAGACTTATATGCAATAAGAACATGGGTTAACCCTTAGAGATTAATTGAACCTTAGGAAAAGAATGGACCTACCTCTTTTTCTATCACTTGACAACCTCCCCACTTAAAGATGGGTTCATTAGGGAATCATAATCTAACTCTACGGGTCCTACCATACATGAAGATGCAACATGCATGCAACTATGCCATCCCATGTATAACATCAAAATCACCACACCAACTCCAGCAAGTCACAAGACAAAACCTAATGCAATATGAACATGGATCAACACTTATGCACTTTCTAGCAATAAAAAAGAATAAAGAAAGAAACAATGGCACATCGGCCCCAACAATGTACACATATCAAAGTCAAGGAAACTTTAGCGTACGGGTAGCAACATCGGGCACCACATCTACTTCTTGCCTCCTTTAAAGAGCATAGAACCGATTATGTCTTGGAGAACCCCCTTGATCAACTTCACCACCCTTAACCTTGTTGTGCATATGAGGATAATCATTCATCTTATGAACTATTTCTCCACACCTATAAGAAGCATCGGTACCTCTCAAGCATGGGCCATCATGGTATCTACCACACCTTGGGCATCCAATATAAGGTGAGCATGCCTTATATCCCTTACATTGATCATACCATATTTGGGCTACCCCTTTGAGTTGGTACGCTGCCAACTCCATTTTTCATTCAGCCCAACACCCATGATAGTCAAAATCTTGTAGACCTCATCAAAAAACTCTTGTGGATCGGCATCCACCTTTAACCTATGGAACAAAGGAGGATTCATCCTCATAAAGTCCCTTTCCCTAGATCCTAAGGTAATAGCATGAGGGGCTTGGGCCCCTTGGTTGACTTAATTGGCCATAGCTTCAGCAAGCATAGTGAGAGCATCCCGGAACTCATCATCAACTGGTTGATCCTCGAGAGAGTGGGTTATTCTTCCTCTTGTATTAGGCATGATCTAGCATAGGAAAGAACAATCGTTAGGGGGAAAACTTACTCCAATTCTATCGCACAACTTGAAATATGAAGAAGGAAAATATTTTCTAAGACGTCTCATAGCTTCCTACTCATAGTTGTGGTGCACAACACAGCCATGAATAAGACTCTAATCGACGTGGTGTATTGGAATCCGAGGATCTAATAACCTATGCTCTGATACCATCTTTTTCATGACCCAATCTAAGAGCCTAGACGTGACCGACGAATAGGGAACCCGAAGGAACCCAAATAAGCCTCATAGCATATCATCGCACATCCTTTGTCGCAGAAGCAAGATAATTCATCATAAGAAACATAAACAACGGGACATTGGGACTATGGGAGAGAGACATATATAAAAATAGATTGAATATCATAAGTGAGTCAAATCTCAAGCATAATACATATCTTGTCCAACAACACCACTAACATATAGAACTTAGCGGGGGCCAAGACAAGAAACCGAGCTTACCCATATAGTCAAAGTATACCAAAAGGAAAGATAGTCTTTAATACATAGCATAATAAACAAAGATATTGCCCTCGAACATGAGGACTCAACAATTAGGTTGAATGGGTGTCACTAGTAATGTGGAGGATGATGATGACCAAATAGAGCTCCTGTTCCTACATGGTAACATCATATAGACACAGAGTATGCGTTAGTACATTTGGATGTACTAAGTATATAGGATGCATTGCAACAAGAGATAGGCAACATAATCAAAATGCATAAACATAGACAATGGATAATATAGTAATGATATGACATGTATGAATGATGCTTAATGTAAAATCATGCTTATATAAATCATAACATAAAAGTAGAAGGAGACCATCATAATACACTAAGGAACTAGTGCTTAGAATCCAAGGTTTGGCACCCCCTTGGAGGGTTATAAAGGTAGATATCCCTTAATTGGGAGATGAACATCCCACCCTTCATCAAGGTGACCAAGGTATCAATGCCTCAATGATGGTTAATGGACATCCCTCCCTCCATTTACGTGGTCAAGGTATCAACCGCTTACCAATTAATGGACATCACACCCTCCATTTAGGTAGTCAAGGTATCAACCCCTTACCGATTAATGAACATCACTCCCTCCAATTAGGTGGTCAAGGTACCAACCCCTCAACAATGGTTGATGGACATCACACCCTCCACTAAGGCAGTCAAGGTATAGCACCCCCTCAACAAGGAATGGTCATTTTATAAGAACATAGATACTTCTCATAAATATAACTCATATAAACATTCATTTCATCAATTCAACTCATAATTCATGCTTTGCACCTTCAATTCCTCAAGAAACCATAACTGGACATTTTATCAAACACATACTGGGTGTGGAATGTTAGTATAAGACCATACAATTTAGAGATAAAATCATGTAAGAAAATTAATTGTAAAACCATGAATCAACAACTTGCAACACCTTCAAGCAATATACATCAAAATCCCTCACCAAATCTTACAATAGGTCCAAGATCTATAGCTCACAACATAGGTAAAAACACATTTGGGAACATTTGGGCCCAAGAACCAAAAGCCTTGGACCAAGATAGACATCACTGGCTACAAAATACATAAGTCTGCATCTGGTCCATAATGTGGACCTGTCGTGGAGGTCATATTAACACATATCCACAATAGCTCTGTGTCATGGTGCTATCGCAGATCGATTCTGGATAAGAAAAATTATGAAAAATGAATTTGCTAATCGTTAGCTCTTCAATCAGGGTTAGACCCTTTTCCTCATAATTTTGACCTCCTGAATAAGAATATAAAGTCAGATTTTTGATATCACGCATGAATTTTGATTTATATGGAATTTAAAATTCTATGCGTCTTGAGGCACATTCTTGGGTCGTTTCATCATTGTACCAACTACGGCCTATAAAGGTTCTTTCGTAGAACCCTTCTATAACTTAATTCAAATTATTTTTTCATTGCAAGTTTTTATTTGTGGGGAAAACCAAGGATCTTGTTAATCCCACTCCAAGTCTGATAAGAGAGGCAGTGATAGGAGCAATTTACCCTGGATAACTCCCATCCATAGAGGATACCATCTCTAATGGAGGCTTTGACGATGGATCATAGACAAATTCCTTCGTCGTACCCCCATCATGACCATCTCTACTTGATGCCCTTACTAGTCGATGATATGTCACGGGTATGCATGACATCTACACAAAGGGGTAGCAGTAGAAAGAGCGGTGCAAGCCAGCCCGCTCTATATATGAGGAGCCTTGAGTCATCTCTGACAAACTCGACTATATCCCTGGTCTCTAGGACACAATGATTCACTACGAGATTCAGTGGCTAATGCACTCTCTTAGATGATACTAGCTAAATATGGTGAGCTAGTTTTATGCCTCATAACCAGCCACAATATATAACACTCTTCCCAAGGGGAGGTAGGACCTCTCTCAGCCTAGACTGATCGAGACAAGAGTGAGGGGCCGACAGATAGAGATATAGGAGACCACCATTTTTCGGATGCTTTTTGGACTAAAGTTTCTTATCCCTAGATGCACAATAGAGTTTGATTACAGGATGGAGTAGAAGAGGGACCCTTTGCTTAAGAGAGATCCAAAGCGACAAGCTAACTTGATAAGATGGGTGGCTGGTTATATCGTTGAGCAGGGTCCAGAACCTGTATGGGTTGGCACTCACTTGGAGCCTATTTTCAAGGTTCTACTCAGTTTCCCTGCCATGTTTTTATGGGTGGTTGTTTATTTATGCATCCACCCTACACTTACTGATAATAAGTTGATACTAGAGTATACGGTTTTGGTTGGCAGCATCTTAGCAGGTTATGAAATTGACTGGGCCCGCCTCATAACTTAGCAAATCAATGAGGGTGCCGTAAAGAGGTCTACCTCTATCCCATTCTCTTACTTGATACATAGGCTCTGACTATAGTCGAGGATAGAGAGTTTGCACCAACTTGACCAGTGGATTGAGGCTCAGCGTATATTGTATCACAACCTAATTAAGGGTTAAAAGAACTCGATGGCACTCCAATGATCACAACCTCCTCCTACGCCTGAGATGTTTGGTGCAATGCCACCATTAGAGGGTTTACAGACTACCATCGACACTACTGTTACTACTGGGCAGAGGCCCTGGAAAACTGGGGCAAATGAGGATGGTGGACCCACTACTTTTGTTCTTGCACCATAGGGCACGACATCACAAGATACTCTTGCGGACATAGTTTATGTGTCTTCCGCATCTATGCAGGCCTTCGCGTAGAGGTTATCTCATGCTGAGTCATAGTTGACTCAGCTTGTTCATCAGATCAGGCCATGTATCTGCCAAACCATTCCAGACTTGAAGGGTCGCATGGATGTGTTCATGGTCGCTATCATTCCGGACCATATCTCTACCATGGATGCCCGCATCAACGCCGTTGAGGAGAGGGTACAATAGAGCCTGCGCACGGCCTAACCATCTGACATCACGGCCTAACCATCTGACATCATGACCATACAGATGGAGATCAAGTGACTCCGAGATGACGTGATAGCAGCATCGGTGGCACTGCAACTAATTGCGCCTCTAGTGCCAGTGGTAGATCTTTTTGCTCCTGAGGAGCCTGTTCAGTCTTCCCAGGCGATAAGACCCCGTCCGGTGATTATTCCAATGTTGTATGATTTTAAGGAGGATGATTGAGCAGGAGAAGCTCGAGCATGCCCTAAGGACATCAAGATGAGAGGTGGAGATACGATGAGCTCGTGAGGTAGAGTAGGTGAGGAGTGCTAGTTCCTCGGACAAAATCTTACTGTTGAGCATACTATCCCATATAAGGAAGGTGACCAGACTCAGCACAAATTGAAATTTATGTGCCTAGGTTTGTTGTTGACCCCTTTATGTTTTATTATGCTTTGATTTTGTGCATTGGGGACAATGCCCATTTTTTTAATAAGGTTTCGGTTGTTATGGGCTTCAATGAAGTCTGAGTAGCATGGGTCTGTAACTACCCCAATTTTTGATCTCGAGGTTTTGTTGCTTGTATTCTTTTTCCTCGTGGATATTTACTTTCTGTTGAACTAGCATATTTAAGACGTTTAGATAATAATTGTAGCAGATAGTAGTAAGTCTTTTGGCATATAACATGTTTTGTGTTTTGTTTGAAAAATAATGCCCACAAAAAAATTTGATTAGTAGTTAGATAGAAACCATGCATGTTTAGGTCTGTGACAATGTTTGTTCTGATAAGTGAGGATAATGAGATAAAAAACATGATCTGAAAGTTTTGTTGATAATCTATGTAGTGCTATGTAAGTGTGAACTTAACTTGCTAGATTCATGTGTTTTTCTCTAATTCAGAACTTGCCTAGTTATTCTAAGTTATACTGTAAAGTAATTAGATTAGGAAAGGATCTTAGGTCGTTCTTCTTAATAGTCCATTTAGCCTAAATAACCAACAAAAACTATGATATGTCCCTCGCTCCTAATGTTTGAGCCTAACATGTACCTATTCTTTGAAAATACATGATTAATCTAGCCTTATTATTTATAAAATCCTAAAATTAGTCCTAGTCCTTCCTTGGACATTGTTTACCTTGACAGAGGAAAAAAGCCTAACTTGATGGTGGCTACCAAGAGTGGCCATGGTTCAGAAGATGGATATTATGCACCTCAACGTAGGCCAAAAGCCTATGTTAAGGGTGGTTGGTGTAAGGGTGAAACATAAAAATAAGGAGGGGAGTTAGTGATATAGATAAAAAGGGGAAAGCTCATGTCCTGGGTGCCAGAAAAATAAGTGTTGCCCTAGTTGTGAGCTAAAGCAAAAATGAAGTGTAAAAAACAATGCAAAAATCTAAAAAATGAATAAAACGCATCCAAAAAAGCTTGAAATAAGTGGAAGGTAGAATGAGATGAAAATAACATAGTTTGTAGGGCAAAATTGTAGAAAAATGCAGTGTCAAGGAGGGCCTTTAGTCAGTATGGGCAAAAGTGTAGAAACATACAGTGTCAAGGAGGGCCTTTAGTCAGTATGCTCCTAAAGTACCATACCAAAACCCTCTGAGCTGATGTTACAAGCCCATAAAGTCCTAAAGTGATCACAGTCTAGTTAGTTTAAGGTTTTAGTTATTAGTATATGGAAAACCCTATGGTATTAGGCATGACGCATAAATATCTTTTGTGAGTGAATGATTTTTGCATAGTCTCAAGGTTATACATGAAAAAATTCATTGAGTGTCAGATGTGGGACTTCTTCCTGTGAGGGAACTTGCATTGCGTTGTTAGCACTAGGCTTCTTCAATGATTGTGGATTATTGATAGTACCTCACTTGTCATAGATGTGTTGTCACTTGCATTACTCCGTATTGGTTTACTAGATGGCTATCTAATCCAATTTTGAAAAGTTTGCGTGGGTATCTAAGTTTGAGATTTATGTGATCTACGCACCATTGTGTTGAGGTTTGTGTGTTACTATATCATCTATATAGATTGAGTACATCACTTGAGGACAAACAATAATTTTAACTTGAGGATGTTGATGTGCTGCAAAAATACAATAATTTTGTTGCTTAAAACTTGTAATTATTTATGTTCTCAATGCAATGTTAGTTGGTTTTTTATGTTTGTTTTGTGTTATGGTTGCAGGATTACAACTTTCGCCTTAATTTTGGGAAAAACTACAGAAGTAACTTGTTTTTGCTGTTATACGAGACCCTTTTAGGTCATAAATCATTTTACAGGTCATGAAAAGGTTTCATGAACATTTCTAGTGAGGGGATATTTTCTGAAGTTGATTTTTGGAACATGCATATGAGTCAAAGTGAAACGACTGCAAAAGTTCTTGAAAATATGACTCGAAATGCCCAGAATTTTAAATTCCATATATCCCAAAATTCGTTTGCTATTTCAAAATTCCGACTTCATATTCGTGTTTAGGGTGTCAAAATTAGGTGAGAAAGTCTCTAACCTGAATTTAAAAGCGAAAGATTAGCAATTATGAAATTCCAAAAATGCAATTTCAGTGGCAAATCCACGTCGCTTCCACGACAAGCCACAGTACAAAAAGTTGCCTGTTTTTTTACTTGGTCCAAGACTTCTAAGTCTTGGGACTAAGTGTTCCCAAACATGTTTTTACCTATATTTAGCAAAATTTCACCCTCATATTACCCAAGGCATTCCTCAATACTCAGTCAAACACTTAGCCATATTTTCACTCCGAAATTCAAATCCCAAACCATCATCCCAAGCTATGGTTCTCCTTCAATGTTCTTCTTCAAGCTTCAAGTCTCCATCTCCAATCTTCACCAAGTTCCTCTCTAAGCTAAGGTATGTGGGTTTCCTTCATGGATTCCTTTCACCCATGATACCCAAGCCTCCTTTTACACAAATTGCATGATTCAAAGTTGATTTACAAATGTGTCTTGAATATTATTAAGTTCACTGCACAATATGTTAAAGCTATGTAAAGTTATGGTTGTTTTGCCATGTTTTGAGCTACAACTCTAGACCAATTGTAAAATTTGATGAGGGATTTCGCTGTATAATTCTTGAGGGTATTTCAAGGAGTTGATTGATGGTTTTATAATGGATTTTCTTGTGTGATGTCATCTCTAG
>JAOTQR010046572.1:0-14917 GCA_025774065.1 Solanum ossicruentum
GTTCCCGTCCGATAGGCATTATTTTGATATTTTAAATAAAGAATGATTTTGAGGGTTACTACAGGTTTGATTCATGTATGTCTATCCATTTCTTTTGGTTTATGAGTTCTATCTGTAGTGTGTACTTCCTGTTTTACATATGTGGTACATCTTTCGTACTGACCCCTTCCTTCGGGGGGGGGGCTGCGTTCATTCCCGCAAGTACTGATGAGCAGGTGCGAGACTTTCTTGCCTAGGATCTCCAGTTTGCAACTGCAGTGCCCCTTTTTGTTTCAGGAGCCAGTTATTGGTAGCTTCTCATATTCGCACGTTTTGTAATTGTGTTATGTATGTGCACGTACTGTTCAGCAGAGATGTCTAGAGGTTTGTGGATACTAGGTGGGTAGTGGGTTTATGAGATATACTTGAGCACAAGGTTTATTGTATGCTTTTGGTACTTGATCAGGTGGTGGGACCGCATTATTTTATGTATAATACGATTATTAGGCGGCAAGACCGCAGCGGAGACCTTGTCGGCCCGCATATATATATATGTGTGTGTGTGTGTATATGTTTGTTATGTGTTGGGACTCTGTCTCCAGGTGCGGTTAGTCAGTAAAACAGAGGAAACTCTGCTGAAATTTCAGTAGATTTCCTAGCGGTTATGTTTGTTCCTTGGAGTTAATGTTTGTCTGGGTACCCAATCGGCACTAGTCACGGCCCCTGGGTTGGGTCATGACACCTCCACTTCACCACCTTCCACCAAAGCATTCAACTCTAGTAAGGCGGGGTCATGGTCTTGCTCTAACTTGACCCCTTCAATCAAATAAGATTCGAAACCATCAAAATCACTGCACTACCATTCTCAACTTCTTCCAACCTTATTCCCAACCTAGCCAATCGGTGTACTTCTCTAACCATCTCCTTAATACCCACAATTCGCACTTATCACATTTAGCAAACAATCTATTATCCCTCAAAATTAGCAACGTCGCTCTTAAATGACTCACAATCTCTTCTTTGTTCTGGAAATAAATAAATATACCATCCACAAACTACTACACACATAACAAAGTAGCATTTAAAGACCCTAATCATGAGATCCATAAACATAGCTGGTGCATTAGTCAAGCCAAAATACACTACCATAAATTTAAAATGCCCATACTAAGTCCGAAAAGGTTGTCTCGGGATTATCACCCTCCCTCATTCTCACTTGGGGAAAGAGAAATCAAACTAAAAATCAATCTTAGAAAAGAAATGACTAACCTCTTGTAGTTGTTCATATAGTTCGTTATCCTTAACTATCATGTTACAACCTTACGAGCTCTACACTTATTGAAAGCATAATAAGCATGTAACCAATCCACCCCAAAACCTCCAAATCCACCAAGCCAAGCTCAAAAAAATCATAAGACAAGACTTTATGCAATAAGGATATGGGACAACCACTATAGAACTTTCGAAAAAACAATAGTCTCACCAATGGGGTGGACACCGAAAGGGTTCACATAACAATTCGGAACACATATGAAACTTACTAGCAATAAAGGAATAATGAAGGAAATATTGACTCCCGGACCTATCAATGCATACATATCAAAATTAAAAAGCTTTAATATTATGATAGCAACGTCGAACACCTCATCCATCCCTTGCCTCCTTTGAAGAGCATAGAACTGATCATGTCGTGAGGAACCACATTGTTAGCCACCTTGAACCCTTGATCAACATGGCCATCTTGCCCATGTGGTCGGCCATTCTTACCCTTGTCGTGAGCATGTGGACAATCCGAAATTTTGTGGCCCATCTCACCACACCCAAAGTATGCACCTGTGTTCCTACAACATGTGCCACCATGATTCCTCCCACATTTTGGGCATCTAAGATGGTCACCCCATCATCACCCCCTTGGAGCCTTGGGTTAGGCGCCTGAACCTTAGCAACCCTCTTATTTAGAGCACTAGAGGATCCTTGGCCTTGAGACTCAATACCTTGTTGGAACCGGTCAATCTCAAACTGAGCCCTATTGGCCTCACACTTCTCTTTCTAAGCTTTTTCCCATCAAATTGTTTGGCATAAGTCATGAGGCGGGACAAATCCATATCACCTATCAACATGACAACACGACACCCCTTATTTACCAAGTCGGACACACCCATCACAAATTTATTCATCTTAGACCTTGGCTCGGCCACCAATAGTGAAGCATATTTGTAGAGTTAGTTGAACTTGAGGGCACACTCCCTCACACTTATTGATCCTTGCTTCAGATTCATAAATTCCATCATTTTGGCCTCCCTTAGCTCAAGAAGGAAGAATTGGTTGAGAAATGTTGCTTTGAACTCTTCCTAAAGGATGACATTGTTATTCCCCTTCTCCACATTCCATTGGGTGAACCAGACTTGAGCCACCCCTTGAGTTGGTTGGCCACTAACTCTACTTTCTCCTCCAATCTAACTCCCATAATAGACAACACTTTATACACTTCATCAATAAATTCTTGAGGATCCTCATCCACTTTAGACCCATGGAACTCCAGTGAGTTCATTCTAGTAAAATCCCTCACCCTAGAAGCTGGAGTTGAAGCATGAGGGCTTGGACCCCTTGGTGAATTTGGTTGGTCATTGCATGTGCCAACATAGTAATAACATTCCGAAACTCAACTTTGGTAATCCCCCATCTTGAGGAGCGTGGTAAGCCAGTTGTCCCGCGGGTGTACGAGCCCTCCTTGGTCTCACTCTTTGAAGATATATGATCTAGAAGAGCAAAGAACATTCGTGAAGGGGGAAAAACTTACCCAAAAACTAAGGCACGATATAGATCATGAGGAAGTGAAACATTTCTTAAAATGCCTCATAGCCTCCCATTCATAGTTCTGGCACGCTTCACAACCATGAATAAGACTCTAATCGACGCGGTGTGTTGGATGTTGAGGACCATTAACAACCTAGTGCTCTGATACCAAATTTGTCACGACCCAAGCTTAGGGCCTAGATGTGACACGACGAATAAGAACCTGAAGGGACCAAAACAAGTCTCTTAGCATATAATTTACACATTCTTGGTCGTGGAAATAAATAAACAACAACAAGAGAGTATAAATAAGGATAAAGGGACTAATGGAAATCTTTGATAGCATAAAACATAGGACACTCAAGAGTCAAGATCATGACTAAATTATATCACTTGTTCAACAACACCTCTAGCATAGATTGGACGGGGGCCAAGACACTTTTCGAGTTTACCCTTATTGTGCCAAAGTTCAACATAAAGAAATAACATGAGCAAGAGTAGCATAGCTAGTGTCCATAAACTTGAGGACTCACCAAAGATTATCTTCAAGATGTCAAATCTAGCCACGTGGAGGATAATCGTGAGGAGTTCTGGTTCCTACATGGTAACATCATGTAGGCATAGAGCATGCATTAGTACGTTTGAATGTACTAAGTATGTAGGCTGCAATGCAACAAGTGCTAGATAACATAATCAAAATGTATAAGTAAGAGATAGGGTAATACCAATATGACATGCATGATCAATGCTTAAAGTAAAACATGCTTAGTCATAATCAACGAACATAAATTTAATGTGGGATATATGTATGCTCGAACCTTACATAACATGCTTGAGATGGGACACAAATGAACCCATTTGCCTTACGGTATAACCTTTTCAGAGAGTGTTACCAATACCACTACCTTACAACATAGTTCTTTTGGAGGTAGCATAAGATGGTCCATACTTTACGATATAATCTTTTAGGTAAGAGACGTGAATTATTCTACCTTACAATATAATCTTTTCGGTAAGAACCATAAATTGTACCTTACGGTATGACCTTTTTGGTAAGTGTTATAGGATATCCTTACCTTATGATATAATCATTTTGGTAGGAGCCATGAGTCATTCTATCTTACAACATAACCTTTTCGATAGATCTTATAGAATATCCATTCCTTATGATATAATCTTTTCGGTAGGAGTCATGAAAATAGCTCATCAAACCATCACATTCAAGTATCAAAAAAGAATTTCTCATTTTCCCAAGAAGACAACAAACATGGGAGCCTAATAATTCACTTGCAATGCCATAAGTACTTTACATGAATTTAATACCCATATGCATTCCCTTAATCATCATAAAGTCACCTGACCCGTAAGCAATATAATACATCATCAATAACTCAAGAATTCCTAATCGGACATTTTAGCAAATACTTAGTAGGTGTGTAATGCTAGTTCAAAATCATGCAATTTAAGAGTAAAATCACGTGAGAAAACTTAATGTAAATCAACCCATCAATACTTGGTAATACCCTCATGCAAGATACATTAAAACCTCTCATTAAATTTCATAATAGATTATATATTCATAGCTCAAAACATGCTTAAACAGTCAACATTTTATGAAACCGCAACATAGTTTATAGTCAAATTCATAATAAGAAATACCCATTAAAAAATCAACTTGAAAATACGTAATTAACTTAAAAAGGAAGGTTGGGCACCGTGGATGAAACGACCCAATGGTTGAAACCCACATACCTCAAATTTGGGGATTCTCTTGATGAAGATTTGAATAAGAACTTGAAGCTTGAATGAGTTTCTTAACATCCGGAGATGAGTTTGGGACACTTGAATTTGGATGAAATATTTGGCTAAGTTTTAGGGAATGTTTTGAATGATATGGGGTTGAAAATGACTAAGTATATGTGTTTTTACGCATAGGAAGACTTAGCCCCAAGATCACAAGGCCTTGAATCGAAATAGGAAAATCTAGCAAAAAAATACACAGGTCCGCAATGGATCCGCGTCGGACCCTCAGTAGAATTACAAAGTTGGCAAAATTTGGTTTTTGTTATGGGTCTTCTAAAATTTGGGTTATACCTATTCCCCACTCAATTTTACCCCCTAATCAAGAATATGAAGTTGAGTTTTCGATATCATGTGCAAATTTTGAGATATATGAAAATTACGATTATGGGCATTTTCGAGGCACATTTTCAGACGTTTTTGGGGCGTTTCAACCCTCCACAAGAAAAAGGCTATTTTCAAAGGAAATCCTTTGATCCACACATTCCTTGTCTATTCCTGTTCAGGTATCCTCTTCCTTAGCAACCCATAGGCAAATTTAACAGTAAAATCTTCAAATTTGTCTACCATCCACTAAGCTTTGTCACCACAGTCCCACCTTGTCGGTGTACTGATATTTTCAATAATGAACTATACCATCTCCTCTGTAAGAACTTTTTATAATTTTAATGTATTTCACTGACCGTTGTCAGTTTAGTCCATCACTTTTGCATCCTTATCCATCACTGCAGAATCAGTGATAAAATATCATGCCTCAATCTTTGTCCAATTATCAAACTAGAAACTGGAGGTTCCAGTTTTAACTTGCGACCAGACTTCATGCTCCATTTCATCCCCAATTTTAACCATATTTTTCCATACCTTGGATGCTCCCAGAGAAGAAACAATGATAGGGTATTATTTTTTGCAGTACTTTATCCACATGTAATGTGCCCAAAGTGGAGTATTTGATGTCCTAAATGTCCACCACAACTTTGCTATCAATACTCTATTGACATCAAATATTGACCTAAACCCAAGTCCACCTTCCTCCTTAGGGAAAAAAAGATCATTCGAAGCAACCCAATGTTTTCCTTTAACATCCACAACTTGACTCCACATAAACTTGGCAAACATCTGGTGGATTCACTACTGTCAACAGATACACAGGCACAGATTATAATACATGGCTAACTAAAATCCACCTTCCTCCAAAAGAAAATAGTTTATTATGCCATGATAGAATTCTTCTAGCAATTTTTCTCAAGATCTCCTCAAAACAATAAATCTTATCTCTACCATAGTAGACAGGACATCTAAGGTATATGAAAGGAAAATTACATTGTTTTACCCCCGTCAATCTTCTTAATCTTATAGTTGCACATTATTGTGTGTTGTTATGCAGGAAAAAGGAAATCTTACCCTTGTTGACTTTCTGTCCAGACTGCCTTTCATATTCACTAAGAACCTTCATCATCATTTTGATTGATGCCATATCACCTGACCCAAAGAGGGTTGTATCATCTGCATAAGCAAGATGATTAATCTTTGGGCTCCATTTTGGCAGGCCATAACCCATTAAATTTGGATTTTCATTCACCATATCCAATTCCCTCGATAGAACTTTTGCAGCTATTATGAAAAGAGTAGCTGAAAGTGGATCCCCATGTTTTAACCCCCTTGTTGATTTAAAGAAGCCAAAGGATTTTTCATTAATAACTACAGAGTATCAGTTATTTGACACCAATCTCTAAATCATATCCACTATCACCTTTGAAATACCAAATTGCCGTAAAACCTTAGTGAGTTACACCTATGATACTTTATCATATGCCTTTTCCATATCCAACTTGACCACAACATTGGTGTGTTTGTTCCTCTTGTTGATATACCTGATAATCTCATAGGCCAAAAGAACATTTTCTGTAATATTTCTTCCCTGGATGAAACCCAGCTGATTCTGGGAAATAATTATAGGTAAAGATAGCTTATTCTATCATGAATTACCTTAGATACAGTCTTATTAGCAAAACTACTTAGACTTATAGGCCTAAGATCTTTGAACCCCTTAACTATCTCCTTTTTTGGGAGCAGAACCAGATTAGTATGTGTTATAAACCTGGTCAATACCTGACCATAGAAAAAACTTTAACTAACCTAGTAATATTATTGCGAATGATATCCCAATTGTCCTGATAAAAAGCTCCGGTAAACCCATCTAACCTATAAACACTGGATCCAATAAGACTAAATACAGTATCCATAACTTCTTTTTCATCAGGAAGAGCAGTCATTTCCTCATTTTCCTCTTCAGAAATAATTGTGGGAATATTTTCTAACAAGGAATATTCCCTTTGATAGCTTTCATCTTGGAACTGGTGACTGAAAAACTTAACTGTCTCAACTCCAATGATACTTTCTTCAGTTATAATTTCCCCTTGAGATTCAGAATTTCCCTTATGTGCTCCTTCCTTTGACATAAGAGTGATAGAATTTGGTATTTTTATCCCCATCTTGCAGCCACTTCAAGCCAGCCTTTTGCTGCCAGAATTCCTTTTCATCCCTTAGCCATTTCCTCAGCTCAGCCTCCACCTTTTTAAGCTCCTCTCTATTAGTTGGAGATGGTTGCAACTCAAATTATAGCTCCTTCACTTTAATTATATCTTCCAGGGTTGCAACTTTTTGGAAAATATTGCCATAGACGTCCTTGTTCCACCTTACCAATGCTTTTCTGACTCTTTTAAGTTTGGATTGAAATTTCATTACAGGACTTCCCACATAATTTGCCTTCCAATTGTCTGTGATAATTTTTTTGAACTGATGATGTTTAATCCAGAAATTTTTGAACCTGAATGGCCTAATATTAATCCCCACATCTGATTTGTACTCCAACTGAATGGGTACATGATCTGATTCATCCCTTATGAAGTGTAATACTTCAGAAGAAGGGAAGTTGTCTATAAAAGAATTATGGATAAGCACCCCGTCTAATCTTTTAAAAATACAATCATCCTCAATTCTACCATTCCACCAAGTGAAATTACTCCCTGAGAAATTAGTTTCCATAAGTGAACAACTATTGATGCAATGTGCAAAGTCCACAGCTTTTTATTGCTCAAAAGGCAATCCACCCATCTTTTCAACCTCATTAAGTATAACATTGAAATTCCCTCCTACAATCCAAGAAATGTCACCAGTTGGCTTCATACTCTGTAACTCATCCCATAATTCCTATCTCTCATTCACATTATATCTAGCATAAACTGTAGATATATTAAATGACTTGGAATGAAAAGTGAAGTTTACTGTGACTTGTTGGATTGTGTCCATTGTCACCTCTACATCCCAATCATCCTTCTAGAAGTACCATATCTTTCTAGAAGTATTCACAACAATATTCACAAATCCTAACTTCCTTTTGTAGATTTTTACTTGTGTTGGATTTTGAAAAGGCTCCATGAGCATAATAAAAGAGTAGTGTTGGCTCATGTACATGTCCATCAGCCTCTCAAAAGCTTTTTGAGTCCTCACAGAACTAATATTCCAAATAACATCAGCTCTATCATTATAAACTATTAATTTTCAATTTACTCCGTTTTGTGACAACCTGTAGAGGCACTACAAATTTGTTCTTTTTAGTACTATTCCTCAATGTATCTACACGTCTAGGGGATAAATCCCCTTCCCTTGTCACCTGCTGAATGTTGTTAGCAATGCTCCCATCTTCTTGAGCCTTCTCCTGCCCTTTAGACCTGGTATCATCCTTATAGGCTGCTTGATCTTTCTGTTCTGGTATCTTGTTTGTTTCCCCTATACTTTCCTCTACAATCTTTTCATTATTGATTGCTTAACCACGAATTTCCCCAAATAGTTCCACTATGACTCCTTTCACTTTATCTGTACCTATGTTCCTAGAATACTTAACTCCATAGCTAGCTGCTGAAGACTTGTGTACTGCTGAGTTGTTTGGACTCTGATTTCTCTGTTTCTAACTTACGTTGTTAATAGAGTTAACAGTGCTACCATGGTTGCCATTATCTGACTCTCTTATCACTATCTCATTCTTTTCAGCCCCATTATTATCATTATTCTCTTCTTTCTTCCCATTATCTGATTTCTCTCCTTTCTCCTCTTGGGTATCTTTAGTAGTTGTTGGATTTTCCTTCTCCTTGTTTTCTTCCTTTTTGTCCCGAGTCTCCTCCTGTAAGACCCTAAATGCATTTCTTCCTCCTAGTCTATTACAAATAATTGAGATCTGTACTGTTCTTCCTTTCTTGTTGTTCTTGTTTTTTGGTGCTTCAAACTTGTTTTCCTCATTTCCACTTTGCTTGTCCTTCTCCTATTTCTCTATCTCCTCTTTTTGTGTTTCCACTGCTTCCTTATTCTTTTCATCTTCCCCTTATTTCTTATCCGGATAAAGTTTCAGATGAAGAACATAACACTGATTCTCATTATGTCCTTGCAGCATACAGGTAGTACAATATTTCGGCATACAATCATATTTCATGGGCACCCATTTATCAGATATCTCACCATTAGACATTCGAACTTCAATCTTGATCCTCTTAGGGAATTCCTACAGTAAATCAACTTCTACCTTCACTCTTGCATAGCTAGGTCTTGTCTGATTTCTCATAGCCATATCAACCTGCAGTGGTTTCCCAAATGCTCTTGCTAGCGAAAATATCGCTTCTTTACCAAAAACAATTTGGTGGTAAGGATGGGAATGACATCCATGTCACTACTATGGACGTCTCCTCCTCAAGATCGAACAGTGGTTCCCATTTGAATGTCCTCATTGGGTATGATGCATTCCTTTGTGAAATGTAGAAAGTTGGCTTGGATAGTAAATACGTATAATCTTCCAATCGTGATGCCCTGATTAGTATGTGCCTATTACTAAGTAATCCAATCTTACACTCTCCTTTTAATTCACATTGTTTTGGGATGATTCTCCTTAATTCATGAATGTCTAGCCAACCATAAGAGAATTTTTCGATCATCACATATTCCAGGATCTCATTAATGATCATTTGATCAACTTCTTCCTGCTCCCAAATAACTTATGGTTCTCCATGCAGGTAAGTGATAGGCTTCGTAGGAACAAACTTCATAGGCTCTTTCACCTGTCTCAACATGGATGCATAAGATGCACCGAGAGTTGGTGGTTTACCTTCACCAGAAGGTTGACTGGTGGCCGGAGTGGCCATGCTACTGGTGTAGGCAAACCTAGGAAAACTTGGTGTATTAAGGTTTATTGAGTAGAGAGCATTTCTTGCTTAACCAGTTAGTTTAACTTCCGACCTTATACCTCTTTCTGTTCCACCTAGAAACTCTTTTTCTCCACCGGGATACACATCTGAAGAAAAGAAGGATCACAATAAATGAAAAGGAATAGGGATTTTAGCTTGTGATAAGAAAAATATCTCTATTACTTGAAGGATACAAGATGCATGTGTATCATAATAAGTGTTGATGACCTAAAGAATGAAGAAATGGAAGCTCAGATTGCAGGAGGAACATGGAGGCGCCATGGATAGAGGTGGTCGACTCACACTCTCTCAGTTAGGAAAATCCTACTTTTCAAGTGTTTTATAGAAATAAAGAATTTTTTGTTTTGGATTTACGAGTTTTCTGATTTTATTGGGCCCTTTGGCCTCATTTATGAGGACTTTGTTTATGAAGAAATAAGGATACTTTGCCCAGATTAAACCAAAAAAAGGTCCATGCAATTTGACCATGGGAAACAAAACAATAGCAAGTAAAAATAAATAAGAAAAATATTGAAATTTTAACTTAGAAAAGAGATGTCATTTCTTCTTTTCCCCTTTTTGCACTCTTAGTTGTCAAAATATTTCTAATTTGATTTCCACTTTTACTTGTCATGTAGGGCAATTGTTTTTTCTATTATATACTCAATCTATTGTCATTGGGTTAATATCTTTGAAAAATATAATGAATAAATATATGTGGGACCCTATCAATTAATAGAGGTAAAATTATAAATTTATTATGTAAATAAATAATTTCTTAATAAGTATGTCAAATCAAAATTTAACAACTTAACATGAACGGATGAAATAGTTCATTGGCACACTAGATGGCTCATTGAAAGTCTAAGTTAGGCCAACATACTTTGTTGCAGACTTAAGAATTTCTAAGTTTGAAATTAGTTCTACCATTTTTTGTGGTCCTTAATGTCCTATTATGTAGGTGTTGGAGTATTCACTAACATAAAATTCTGAGTTTTATTTTGATCTAAACAATTTTATACTCTTTTCGTTTAATAACAATTATTGAATATTTAACTTCGCACACATCTTAAGAGATAATAAATAATAGGAATAGTGTCACCATATTACCATTTGAATATAATAAATTTAATACTTTGAAAAATGTATTAGATACTAAATAGTACTCCTATTGTACCATTTAATGTGACACCTTTGATTTGGCATAATGTTTAAATAAAAGTAAGACTTTGAAAACTTGTAATCTAAAATCATACTTAGATATTTGTGTGGTGGGAATCATTTAATTAAAAGTAAAAGAGAAATTTTAAAGTTAGATTATTTATAATCAGAGTAAGGTGACATTGTTTTTTGGATAAACCAAAAAGAAAAATGTGCCACATAAAATAGGATAAAAGAAGTATCTAACAACTATAGTACAATTTACACAGATAAGTAAATAATTCATTAATTTTTCAAACTAAACAAGTATTGTTGAACATCTATTTTAAGTATAGTGGACAAGTAAAGTTGGAAGGAGAAGTTTTTTTTTTTAAAAACTTTTACTTGTTCACTAATTTAAAAACAAAAAAAGGGGCCAACAACACACTTGAACTATTTGAAATAGAGCAAAAATATCACCCTCTAAGATTTTTGTCACGACCCAAGCCTAGGGCCTAGACGTGACACAGCAAATGGGAAATCCGTATACAACCCAAACAAGCTTTTTAGCATATCATGTACACATCCTTGGTTGCGAAAATAAAAGAAGACCATAACAAGAGTCAATTATAAAAAAAAGGAAGCGGGACTAAGGGAAGTTTTTGATAATCATAAAACCATACGAAGAGTCAAGCTCATAAGCAGATACAAACATAGTATCCAACAACACCTCCACTTTAGAATGGAGCGGGGGCCAAGATACTCCGCGGGCTCACCCTCATGATAATAAGTATCCAACATAAAGAAGAAGTCTCAACATAGCATGAATAATATAGATATTGTCCTCAGAGTTGAAGACTAACCAAAGCTTTCTTCAAAGAATCGAGCTAGCCACGAGGAAGATGATCGATAGGAGCTTCGGTCCCTACATGGTAATATCATGTAGACATAAAGTATGCATTATATATGTGAGAGGAGACCTTAACTGACATAGACCAAGCGAGCTACTACTTGGAATCCAAGTCATGACACCCCCTTGGTGAGGTGACGAGGCATGACACCCCCTCGATGAGGTGACCGGACATGACACCTCCGACGAAGTGTGGTCTACTTGCCAAGGTAAATCAAACATGATAACATGAACTAGATGGATCCACTAGAAAATCCCATTTAGGGAAATAAGATCATCCTATAGTGGCACATAGTTTAGAGACTAACGACTTTATATAAGGATCCCTTGAGTCGAGTCCCCAGCCTAAGCCTCAATCGGTGCTAATTCTAATTCCACGGAATACTTAAAATAATCATAAACAATAATAATAACATGAGTAACTTGTAAGAGACATGATAACATGACATGAGTAGCTCATTAAAATGCTCGACCTCTTCTAGTGAGTTTAACTTGAACTTGAACATGAGGGTAAAATAATAATCACGTTTGATCCCTCAACTTGAAATGAATAGCTCACAAGAGGATAAAATCTTGAAATAGGGCTCAACTTATCACTTGTAGAATTATAGATACTTTTCATGAATTTAATACATGCTTGAAAGCCCTTAATCATCATGAAATCAATTGACTTGTAAATCATGCAATAGTTCACCAACAACTTGAGAATTCTTGTCATGTAATTTCATCAAACACATGGTGGGTTCTTGATACTTGTTCAAAATCATGCAATTCAAGAGTAAAATAAGAGGAGTAAACTCAATCCAAATCAACCCACCAATATTGTAGTAAAACCCTCATTTAGAATATCTTGAAATCATCTCAAAATTTCTCAATAGTTCATCGTTTTCATAGTTCACACCATGCATAATCTCAATAGATATAAGCCAACTCATGGTATGAGATTAAAATATATATTCATGTATAATAAATCAATACTTGATAAACCCCGACATAATTTATGTTCATAATTCATAGTAAGATATATCCATGACCAATACAACTTAAATTCATGCAATTTTCATAAAAAGAGAAGGTAGGACTCCATAGGTGAAAGGACCCATGGGTGAAGACCCACATACCTTAAACTTGGGATTTCTTGGAGTGAACATGAAACTTGAGATGGGTTCTTGAGTTCAAAAATTGAGCTTGAAATCCTTGAATTTGAATAAGAGATTTGATAAAGTCTTGGAGAGGTTTTAAAGAGGGTTTTGTGAATTCTAGAGTTGAAAAATGATTAAGTATGGAAGATTTCACGTTTAAATGGGCATTGGGTTATTACCCAAATTCCCTAGAACTAAGTTGGAAAAACAAGGAATGAAATGCATTGATTCGCGCCCCTGGCGCGACGCGGACCAAAGCGGGGCAACATTTCACTAGTGCTCACCCCAGGCGCATTGCGGCCTGGGTGTGCATAGCCACTAGAATTCGTAAAATTAATGAAAATTATTTTTCGCTATGGATCTTCTAAAATTTGGGTTATAATCATTTCCCATTCAATTTTGCCTCCTGATCAAGAATATGAAGTCGATTTTCTAAAATCATGCACGAATTTTGAGATGTACGAAAATTATGATTATGACGCATTCCAAAGCACATGAGGGATGTTTCAGTTTTGGCTAAAGAATACCCTTCAATAAAATTTTTAGCTCAAAAATAGTCCCCCTCTCTAATGAATAAGAAAATAGACAAAAATCCCCTGAGATTATCGAAAATGGAGCAAAAGTACCTCTTAGTTAGATTTTGATTCAAAAATACCCCTCTCTTAAAATTTTGCAAAAAAAAAACCATCCTTCTCTCTAATGGAAATGACACCATGTATGTTATGTGGACAAAAAATTCTACATGATCAATTCACTTGAACCCCATTTAAGGACTCAAGAGGTTTTCTCCTCGGATATTAGGTCTGAAATTAGCCTTTTCAGTTGAAAGAGACTGTCATTTCACTTGCAAATGATTAAAAAAGTTGATTTATAAATGATAACATTCTTGTTATAATCTTTCTATCATGACTCAAGCCTTGGGCCTAGACATGACACGGTGAATGAGAAGCCCGAAGACAACCCAAACAAGCCTCTTATTCATAACATGCACACATCCTTGGTTGCGGAAACAAAATAATCAATAACAAGAATCAAGTAAAAAGGGAAGCGGGACTAAGGGAATATTTTCATAAACATAGAAGCCATAAGAAGAGTCAATCTCATAAGCATAAATACATCATAATATCCAACAACACCTCTAACTTAGAATGCAGCGGGGGCCGAGACACATCCCGGGCTCACCCTCATAATAGTAAGGATCCAACATAAGAAATAGGTCTCAACATAGGATGAAATAAAGTAGATATCATCCTCGAAGTTGAGGACTCACCAAAGTTTTCTTGGAGAACTAAACTAGTCATGTGGAGGATGATCAAAAGGTGCTCTAGTTCCTACATGATAATATCATATAGGCATAAAGTATGCGTTAGTACATTTGAATGTACTAAATATGTGGGATGCAATGCAACAAGACATAAGCCAATATAGTCAAAATACATAATCGTAAGCAATAGATAAACATAATCTCAATATGACATGCATGATAAATTCTTAAAGTAAAACATGCTTATAAATCATTCAACTTGTATAATACATAATACATGTGTGGGAAGGGACCTTAACCAACATAGACCGAGCGAGCTACTGCTTGGAATCTGAGGCATGACACCCCCTCGACAATGTGACCGAGGCGTGACACCCCCTCGACAAGGTGACAGAGCTTGACACCCCATCTACAAGGTGATGAGGCTTGACACCCCATCAACAAGGCGACCGAGGCATGGCACCCCCTCGTCAAGGTGAACGAAAGGCATGACACCCCCTTGACAATGTGACCCAAAGCTTGACACTCCTTCAACAAGGTTACCGAGGCTTGTCATCCCCTCGACTAGGTGTGGTCTACTTACCAAGGTAAACAAAATATGATAACATGATAACATGATAACATGAGATAACTTGTAAAATCATAGATATCTTCA
>JAOTQR010046593.1:0-14915 GCA_025774065.1 Solanum ossicruentum
TATATATATATGTTCATACAAATATTGGTTCATTGTTGGTATCTTACTTGATGGTTATAGTGGTTTTGATATATGTCCATCCAAACAATTGATATAAATATTGGTTTAACAGTTGGATTACGTGTTGATATATGTTCATTGGAAATATTGGTTCTTAGTTGGTATATTACTTGATGGCTACATTGGTTCTCATTTTGGTTTGTCTTTGATACATGTGGATATAATCACTTGATATAAATTTTGATTCACCAGTTGGTGTATGTGTTGATATATGTTTGTTCCCAATATTTGGTTCTTAGTTGGTATATTACTTGATGGATACATTGGTTATCATTTTGGTTTGTATTTGATACATGTACATATAAACATTTGATAAAATTATAGTTGCTTTTTATACGGTGGTTATTTCATATATTTTGGTCAAATATCCACAATGATTACAAGTAATAAATGTTGGAGAGATAAAATAGTAGAAAACTTTAATGCCACAGTCGGTTCCCTCCTTTTCTTACCTTTCTATTCTCTTTCCCCATAAATTATAATACTATTATACACAATTGATAATAATTAGTCTATCCCTTTGTCAGATGTTTTCTCCTTTTTTTTCTGTATTTTAATACTCCTTTGTTTCTAAAATAACCTATTTTACAAAAAGAAAAACTAATGACATTGGTTGGTAAATATTTCAGGTTGACATATTCAGGTAATATTGACTCTTATATATTTTTTTGGTAGAAACAAGATGTTGTATATATATAGTTATATATGCATTAGTACAAGTTTGTGGCAACTGAGAAGCTACTACTTAAAGTAAAGGGAGGGGAATACATTGAGTTTAAACTACTAGGAATATTTAGTTTTTCTTTAGCCGTACAAAAAGAGTTCCTGCTTTGTCTGCATCCAGACTTTTCTCCACAAGCAATGGGAGAACTTCATATTGTATTATACTATTATCCTTGCTTTGCCATGCCCGTTCCTTCGAAAAAAGATCTATCACTTGATTTGTTTCTGTGAACTCATGTTATACTTGAGGGTTCCCCAGTTGGGTAAGGAGGTCCCTGCAATCATAAATAATTTGGCTGTAAGCTGATGATCATGAGTTAGCATGTGTATAATTGTTTCACGGTCTACGTTTATTTCTAGCGGTGTGAGATTTCGTTCCACTGCTAGTTTCAAGCCTACTCTTAAAGCATATAATTTTGTAGGTAAGATATTATTTTTGTCCGAGTTTCCACTGAAGCCGATTACCCGTTCTTCCTTTATGTTCCTGATTACTCCCTCAATGTCGCTACTGCTATTGCATATATTTGCCCACCCATCAGTGTTTAGTTTATATCTTTTTATAGGTGGTTTCCATTTTGAGAAGGTTGTACAGCTTTGTACCTAGCTTTACTCTTTGTGAGGTGTTTATATTACAGAGCTAGAACATATGGGGTGTTGCTCTCTGCGTGAATATGTGAGTTGTCATGGAGATTGTTGTTTCTTGTGAGCCATATATGCCAAAGATAAAAAGGAAGGGCTATAGCCAATGAGGGTTGTTTGGCGAGGTTGCCCTCACTAATTTCTTAGCTATTCCTATTTGTTGTCACATCTGTCAAGATATTTTGCATTTGAGGAATATATGACTGGTGGTTTTCGGTTCGTTATATGAATGGCATAGGTTTGTTCAGCCAATATCCATGTGGCTTAGGTAAGCATGTATGGGCAGTCTGTTACATTGGCAAATCCAAAGAAAGTACTTTATTTTGTTGGGACCATGCAAGTTCCAGATCTAGTTAAAGCAGCTTGGTCCCTTATTTGAACTCTCAAAGTTATTTCGAATACAGTGATAGGCACTTTTGGTTGTGAAGGTTTCGGAGGGGTTTGGGTTCCAAAAAGCCCTATTGTGTCTAGGTCAGAGGGGAATGTATAAGCATCCTATGTCTTTCTTCAGGTTTTCTGGTAGTGGGACAGAGATTTGTTCCCATTGCCATTGGCCTAGTTCATCTAGGATGGAGCTTACTGTTTGTACTTCGTCATACTTTTGAAGGGGACCTTGAATAGTTTCTCTAAGTGTTTTATTGTTTGGTATACAGCGATCATACCACAGCAAAATATTTTCCCTTGTGCCTAGGGTCCATTTTAGACCCTTTCTGCATATGCCCCAGCCTAGACTTAGGTTTTTCCAGGTTTTGCTAAGGCCTATTATGGTTGGTAGTTTGGAGAAATGTTGTGAGGTCTATTTTGAGTATTTACTTATCACTATCCTTGACCACATGGTGCTTTTGTCCATAGATGCTCATGACTGATGTTCATTCTCTAATAAGAAAGCAGTCGTTGTCAGCAATTAACCTAACCGAGGTTAGGATCGAATCTATAGAGAATACAGGGTTTAACTACAAGACTTCGCTACTAATCATTTCTTGTATTTATGACTACAATCTCTAAATAGGGGGGAGGGTTGTGATTCAAAAACAAAATAAAATAAACACTAACTATAATGCAAGGAAACACTCAATTTTGGGAACAATTGGGAATCGTGTTTCCCATGGTTCGCCGACTCGATTACCCTAGATAATATAACTATAACTAGTGATTTGCATGTAGGATAGTAACTTAGGTTTTTCCAGCCCTTTTGTGAAGGTGAAGGTCGAGTTTCACCATGGCGCTTGGTTGGCCACCATGGCGTGCCAACTAACCGTTACCAATAGTCCCAGTCAACCTCCCCTTGGTCAGGATTAGTTGATTAGACAACAACACATCAATCAAATTTTGTCATCTACTTCCCTTTTCCCATTCGTCACTACCTTGGTTGAGATAAGATAGTAGGCAGGGTTTGGTGTTAGACACCACCAAACAACAATAAAAATGAAGGAAAATAGATAATACATGCAAAACCTCAATCATAGAAATGCAAGAAACCTAGGTTATTTCAAGTCAACTACCCATGGTTCTCACAACCCCAAGTTATGGGTGCTTAGCTACTCATGGCTAAAGCACAACACACAAAAATGCACATGATAGACATAGTTGAGAGTTTTACCAATAACAATGAAGAGAAAGCACCACAAGTTACAAACCCACAAGCTTGATAAATCAACAATGAGTACAAGGTAAGATTTACAATCCTTAAAATGAGTTTTCCAATAGAGAACAATAAACTACCCCTAAAAACTAAGAGAAGATTCAAAATATAATGGTAGATTTTCTACTGGTCGAACTCTCCTTCAAAAACCTAACTCAAACTATATAGAGTATTTATAAAATAACCCTAAAATCTACACAGAAAGACAGCTAACAGATGATAAGTCTCCTAGTTACTACTCATACGATGACGTACGAGTCGTAGTCGGGGTCTCGTATTAGATTCTTGGTAACTTGGACTGAACTGGTACAACTCATAGGTACAAGTCGTTGCTTGAGCTACAACTCATATGCTTGTCTCGTAGTCTTGGTCTTCAGTTTTTGGTCCAAATTTTGGCTCTCTGATTCTTGCTATGAGTCCAGCTATATGAGTCGTAGTATGTATTACGACTTGTAGGATGTCCTCGTAGGAGTGACTTTCACTTGACAGATTTCTGATTTTGGTATCTGATTCCTACTGTGATGCCACCCTGCGACTCTTAGCTTGAGCAACGACTCGTAGGTTGGCTCGTATGGCTTATACTTCAACTAAATCTATAACTTTTCTTCAAAATCATGGCAACGTGACTTTTCTACAAGATCAACACAAAAACACATCAAAGCACTAAAAAGTCGCTTTAAGAACTCAGAAAATCCCTTGTTTCATGCACCAAATATGTTGTACTTTGACAGCATATCAACATCTCAACTTAGAATTGTTGTTTGTCCTTAAGCGATGACTCAATCTAAGCAGACAAAGAGAAATACATAGCAGTTATACTAATGGCATATACATCAACTCCTTTGATTCAAGTACCCAACTACTATTTCCAAAACGGGATTGCAAAGTTATTAAGAAAACAAGAACATAATGAGAGACCTAACAATCTAACTATGACAACCTAAGAAGCATCAACCGTCCACAATCGCTGATATAGTCATATGTTACTCAAGTAGTACAAATGTCCTCACTGGAAAGAAGTCCCTCATAATCACTCAAAAGCATTTAGAATTTAGGTACTGAGGAAGCATTCTCACTCTCACAATTGAAATTCAATGCATACTGACTAACATCATATGCTTGCCTCTATACTCATATTCTGTCTTGGTGATAAAGCGGAATTGGATCACTTTAGGTCTTATAGGCTTGTAACATAGGTTAAGAGTACTTTGGTATGGTATTTTGGGCAAGTAATGACTAAAAGATGTCCTTGAACTATGTTTACCAACACTTTTTGTTTTCATAATCTTACCCATTTTTAATCACTCCACCTTTATTATCCTATTTTGAACTTTTCTCGAGTGCTTTCTTTCTCTTTTTCAACTGTACCTCAATTTCAGGCTCATTTTTGCTATTTTTCCTCAACTCAAGGCACTTTTCTTTTCTTTTTCTACACTCGATTCATGCTTTTTCATTTCTTTCTAGATTTCACAACTAACCACCTTATTATTATTACTTTGCCACAATAAGGGCCACCCTTAACTTAGGCTTTTAGCCTAAAGTTAAGTACACAATATCTCTGCCTCAAACCAGGGCCACTAACTACAACCACTCTTAACTTAGGCCTTTGGCCTCACTCAAGGTTTACATGTTCAAGGATAGACCAGGACCAATATCAAGACATTTCATCAAACAAGGTTAAGCTAGCAAGGTATCAAGAAAGAATAAGTACACGATAAGCTCAAAAATTTGGAACAAGGGATTCACTCACTCATCTGTGGGTCATTTAGGCTAAAAGTGGTTTCACTCAAGGAATAAAGGCCTAGATCCTTTCCATATCCACCACATCACCAAACTAATTTAAGAGTAAGAAGGCAAGTTTTGGGTCTATAAAAGATGCATGAATACAGCAAAAAAAGCTCACAACACACATGGAAATTGCATCCACAATCAAGTATGGACTCACAGGTCATGCTTTCAGTTTCAGCTTACCTTCACAATATTAGAACAAACGTTGCCAGATACTAAAAAATGTATGAATACATCAATAATCTGTAAGGACCCAGAATTTCCAAGCTTATGTATGTCATTTAAGACTTTCATGGGCCCCTACGACAAGCCAAGTTCAAAAGGATTTCCATTGGCTAAGTTCTACACAAGTACCAGTTGAAGGGTTAACTTTTAAACAAGAATATCTTTTAGCACATTTAGAACTGGTTGGCGCACAACATATCAAATGAAACCCCTTTGAGTTAGATTTCGAATAAACTTTGTTTTACCTCATTTTGAGTTCGTATGAAGGAGTTATAACCGTTTTCGTGAGACCCTCCTGTGCAGTGAAGCCCCACGGGCACCTATACGGCCAGTGGTGGTTTGTACGGGTCATGTGAGGTATGTGAGGCTAGGAAAAGCTATTGTTGGCCTAAGTCATGGACTACGACCAGTGGTATATGTCATGTGGCTTTCCACTGATCGTGGGGTGAGGTGTGAAGGTGAGCAAGAGGGCTAAAGTGGGCATTTGGGGGAGTTTTTTTGCCAAGTGTTGAGCCACGCCCCCTCACCATGACCCATGGCATGGGGAACTTCCCATGTCCCTTGACATGGAGCCTGGAAAACACTTTCTTGCACCAAGTATGGTGCCACGATCCCTCTACACGGGTCTTGAAGCTCCACACAACCCGTGGAGGCCTCTGTGGTCGCGACGAGACGTCTTTTTCCAATTGATTTCCAACTTCAATTTAGACTAAGTACCTTGTCATGGGCACTCCACACGACCCATGGAGTGCTACATTACCCGCAGGACCTTCCGTGAGGCAACACTTTGCCAAATTTTCCATTCGTTCACCAATAACATTTTTGTAAATGCTAATTATTCTAATGACCCTTTTTGACTTCCTAAGCTATCTTAAGCTTCCTAAAAGACCTAAACAATGTTCCAAAGTATAAAACTCATTACTCTCATCTCAATCACACTCCCAAATCCTCTCAATAGCCTCCATTGAGCTCCAATTCAATTTCAAGGAAACCCAAGAACAAGTTTGGATTCCAAGACCCACTTTCAAGCTTCCATTCGGATGTGATAGAGCGTGCTCAAACTAGAAGGAAGTTTATGATAATATGTTATAGTAATCATACTATTGAGGGTGAAATGTACATGTTGAATAGGGGAAATAGAGCACCTTTGATGTGATGGATCAAAACTAGGCTTATGAATTTTAAATAAAAGTTCATGGGATTCATTGAATTATGAGCCCTAGTCAGATAAGGAGATATGACTGAATAGGTGAGTGGTACTGAGTTGTAAGGAAGTGATGCTATGGGCAGAGAACAAGTTCCCTATGGTAAGACGAGTGAAACGAGGATAGCTCAATAGATAAGAAGAGACTTGAGGTATATACCCATGATTGTGTAAAGATGTGTGAAGCTCTAAGCTATGACAATTATAAGAATCTAGATAGTATATTTGAGTTGTCAATGTAGAGTAGGTTGATGCAAGCATTTCGTGTCATCCCGAGCAACTAAATTGATTAGGGCGTATTGATAGACGATAAAGAGTTTTTCCATTATAGTCTAAGTCTTATACAAATAAGTTTATGAGAGCACAGAATTTGAGAGTCTGTAGGCAAATAGAGGAGGTTAGATTGTAAGAGTTGTGGGAAGTGGTTATGTACGCCATAAGGATGGCAAATATAGAGAGATTTCCATAGAGACAGGAAGGAGCTAAGAGTGATATCATTGAAACAAGTTTGAGTGGCTTGTTATATGTATGCAACTATAGCATAACAGAAGAGTTTAAGATATTCTTATGGGTAGTGATTCCTTGATCGAGTGAAGATATATGCTTACAACCTAGAAAAGGAAATTGATTCCCAAATGTAGAGAGAGGATCTTGAGAGCTAAGGGAGAGATGATGAAGTGGTAAACCAGAGTAGATCTTTAGTCTTTGATAGTGATGAGCTGATCAAGATAAGATATCAACTCTTTTCCATCTCATACGATCTTTACCCTTCAGTTGAGGTGATATTTTATTCCCTTCTGGTGTATAATTGTCGTACATGTGGCCTAGCCACATGCATATCATGTTGATTCCCATTCATGCTGAGTTTCGAGGATGAGAAGCAACAAATTCATTCAAAATCTTGATCTTACCCAATGAATCCAAGAGTTTCTAGTTCTATGTTGCATAAGATGTGAGCTGAGTTTTACACTACGTATAGTTCTATAAATTCATAGTGAATTTTGATAGACGAGGGAGATTATATATCATTATAAATTTCCTCAGATAAGATTTTTCTCGATTGAATTGTGCTAATAATCTCTATTTTAAGCCCTCGAGTAATCCAGCTTTCCAATTTTGATAGAAGTATTGATGATAGTAGACGAGTTATAGGTGATGGCCTGATGGGAGAGAATGAGCGTCCCTAAATTGTGATAATGTAGTTGAGTTCCTATCCTTGAGTTGATGTCACTTTTGAGCCTCTATATACTTGAGTATGCAAGTTCTTGATAGTAGTCATGCCTAATAATGATGTTGGAGATAAAGTTTAAACTTTAGATATTATGTTCGAAGTATAATCTTGAGAATGAGTATTCGAGTATCTGAGTATTTGAGTTCTTGATAATATTCATGTTTATTTTGCATGGAGAGGTAGTAGTTTGAGGCTTTGCCAAAAAGGGATATGATGAGTTCCTCCAGGTCCATATAGTGATGCTGACAGTAATAGATTGAAGGAGGGTAGATGAGGAGGAGTGAGTGTATCCTTATTATGATATTGGTGTTAAACTTGTGTCTTGTAGGGATAGAGACAGGAAGAAGGAGAGAGATAAAACCTTATGATGAGTAGTAGATAGGTAAGAGTATTCTGGTGTGACTCTAAGTGAGAACTCATTGAATGGTGGAGGTAGAAGTGCTAAGTAGGCTTGAAAATTCTAAGGTACAATTGAAGTGGTTAGAGTGATGGGCTTGAATTCATGGTTGTTATTATGTGAGTATCGATGATAGAGTAGTGAGACTTTGTAATAAGGGCTCGATGAAGAGTAGTGAAGTAGTGAAGAGGACTAGTGATCTTTTAATGGAAACCCCTGTGGAAGTTTAAAGCTGAGTATTAAGGATTAGCTTTGTAGGAATATGATCAGCCTGTGAATAACACTTTAAGGCTCAAAAGTAGGTTTGAATAGAATGAGAGGATGTGGATAGGTAGAGAGTTGAGTAAGAGCTATAAGCTTAAGTTGAGGGAATAGAGTTCCATGAAAGGGAGTACAATTGAGATGAGGTGCTAAGCTTGAGAGTTGTACATAGATTCTTATGTATCAATGGTCCCATTCTCTATTTGAGCTGATGGCTTCCTTCCTGAGTTCGAAATGATGATTGTCGAGGTGTTCAAATGATTCGAATTAACTGAGTTGCGACGTTCCATTCATGCTTGATGGTAAAAATGTCTAAAAGAGTAACTTTACTCTTGATCGAACTGATTTGTCTATTCTGAGTGACTTGTGACTGTCCAGATTGGTTGATTGAGTAGTGAAAGGAGTCTTGATAGTTATTCATGCATGACAATAAGAATGTTGAAGGTAATGTCCTTACCCTTAACGAAATTGATTGTCTTTTCTTGAGTGGGTTGTCTATTCTTGAGTTTGAATAGGAACTGTGGATAGTGATGAGGAGTCGAAAGTTTGATTGATTGATGGGAATGTCAAGATAAATTCTGAGTCTATTCGTGCCTTGATATCCACCTTTACTCATCATTCGAGGACCAATGATCTCAAGGGGTAGATAATGTAACACCTCGTCAAATTTTTGAAATACCCCTAGAATGGAATCATACGCATAACGTATCTTCCCAAGCTCTAATGGAAAATCCGAGACCAGATTTATTATCAAAATGAAAAATTAAATGGTAAAATGGTCTTGTTCAAATTTTAGAGCCACTGGATCGAAAAATAATTTTTTGATCCAAAATGAAAAATAGTGGTTATGCGCGCCCAAGGCGCGATGCGCTTGGGATGCGAATATGCCTTGTATTTTTTTAAAACTTTCATTTTACTTTGATTGGAATTTCAGTCAATTCCTAAAGCCTCCTAGGTTCAATCAATGAATATAAGAGATCCTTTACATCAAGCCAAGTCCAAAGAATTTCTACCAACTAAGTTCTCATATGAGTAGATAGAAGGATCAACTTCAAATGACCATATCTCCTAAATATAATGAGTTAAGTGATCCATAATATATCAAATTGAAGATATCTGAATTAGCTTTTCAACAAATCCAATTTCACCTAATCAGCGTACGGAGTAGAAAGTTATGACCATTTTAGTAAAGGAGTGCAAAGTTGTCTGAAGGTCCGCGCCCAGAGCACGTTGTGGACCAAACGCGGACCCTTACTGGATAAGCAATGATATTTTTTCTCTTTTTATTTTGAGGGTACTTTTTTATCCTAAAATTTTTGGGGGGTCTATTGAAGGTCACAAAATGCATAAAATGTCAGTTTTCATAATCAAAACCCTCTCCCTTCACTCCTAAATATAAACGCTCAAGAATCATCAAGAAAGTCATCAAGTTAGAATTAGCTTTCAAGATTCATCATTGAGGTAAGTTATCCTTCATGAATTTTAATCTATCCAAACCAAATTTCTTCATCTATTCATGAATCTCTAATAGAATCTTAAAAATTACAACCTAGGGTTTCAAGATAACGAATTCAAGAATCCCAAGAAAGGATTACTTGATTCTTCTTTTTTAAGAATTAGGGTTCTTCATCAAGAGCTCTAAAGATTATGAGTCAAGAATTCAAGAATCAAAGAGAAGTCCTTCAACCAATGTCCTTCCAAGTTCTTTTCTTTTAAAAGAACCACAAAGATCGAGGATTTTCTCCAAGAAAGCTAGTGTTCATCAAATTTCGATTGAAAATCAACTTTTCAAGTATTTAAGGCCAAAACTAAAATCATGAGATTGTTCTACCATGTGTCCCATGGATGGTCATAGATGAGTTAAGAGTCCATGAGTCCCCATGCATGATTCTTGAAGTATTATCTTGATTAAATTCTTGAAAACTATATTACTTATATGTATTTTTATATGTTGATGATTATCTTAAACTTGTTTTCTTGAATTGAATATTTTTCATGAGATATTGTATAAACCCTATATGTTAACTTTTGAAAGCATACATGAATGAACTTAGGAGATGAGTCTAGAGCCTTGATGATGTAAATGTGCTTGTTGTTGTGGTTCTGGTCCTGAGTTGAATGTATTGATGATGATGTTGATGATATTGGTTGAGAGTGATGTCTTTAAAGTGTTAAAAAGGTTGAATTTAATCTTGAAAGATCGTCCCTAATCTATTGAGTTGATGATAGATGAGATGTGTGATGTTCCTTGTCCAAAAGAGACTAAGTGATGAGAAATCTTGATATTGATGGCTTATGAGCATGTTGAGTCCTGGGAGGAGTATTGAGTACCGAAATAAGTAAGAGTGAGCCTCATTGCCACTCATTAACTACATGGCCAGTGTAGGAGAGGATTGGACCGTGACAAAAGGATGTTTCCTCAGTCCCAAAAGAGGAGTTGATAGATTTATGGATCCACTGACAGACTAGACTCGTTTTATACCCCAGCAAGATATTGGACGAATGTGCCGACGACATCACTTCGTTGTATCATCATTGGCTCATAGGTGATGGTTGTAGGTTAGAGAAACTCTCAGATAGGTTCCTCATTGATAGTACTCTGATATTGATCTGATGGTATGACGTGATTGATGTTGATGAGTCACTTGTCTATTCTTTATTATTGTTTTAGATAGACATTTGATAGTTTGAGTAGTTATTATTCTGAGCTGATGTTATACCATATTACTCTACTTCTTTTACATACCAGTATATTCCACGTACTGATGTCTCCCTTTGGGAATGCATCGTTTCATGATGTAGATACAAAATTTGGAGATCGTCAGTAGGTGCATCGTTGAGGATTTGAGACGTTCAGCTGATTGGTGAGCCTCCCCTACTTTGCAGGATTCATTATATTTATTTCATCTTGCTTTAGAGGTAGACACTTATTAGCTTTATTTTGATTGAGGTAATCATGGGTTTGTCATTGGCATCATTTTATAGTGATAGAGGCTTCATAGACTAGAGTCGAATGTTGATGTAAGATTGTGAACTATTTCTTGCTACTAACCTTTTGTTATAATATTATTTTGAAACTAGATGATGATGTGCCCATTTATTCCCTTATGTATTCCACTAGTTAGTAGAATGTACAATGAATGAACGTAATGAGGACAAATGGTGAGCTTGGGGACTAGCAATAGTCTCTGAGTGCCAGTTACGTCTAGGTACCCTCCCGGGGCGTGAACATAAGTCAATGAAAATGATGGAATTTTAAAAATACTAAATTATGCTAAATAATTCTTTCACGAAATGATCAAAGCTAGGAGAAGCTATAATAGAATATTCTCGGTGCAAAACTTAGCAGGGCAAACACAGACAGATATGGAGCACATTGCTGAGGCATTTGTAGAGTTTTACTCCAATTTACTAGGAGCAACTGCCACTGAAAGGGATCATGTGAATAGCCAAGTTGTTAGCATGGGGACGGTAGTAAATCAAGAACAGAGGGGAATACTTGAGGCACGAGTAACTGATAAAGAGATTAAAGAGGCATTATGGGCTATATCAAAAAATAAAGCTCCAGGGCCGGATGGATTTGGAAGTCAATTTTTTAAAGATATTTGGGTTATAACTCAAAATGATATATTGGCAGCTGTTCAAGAATTTTTCATGAAGGGCAAAATGTTGAAAGAGTGGAATCGCACTGTGATTACACTTGTGCCAAAAACTGATCATGCTGAAAAGGTAGGTGACTACCGACCCATAGCTTGCTGTAACACATTATATAAAGTGGTATCCAAAGTACTCTGTAATAGACTAAAGAAGGTGTTGCCCACTAGTACCACTAATGAGGGAAGAGCAATAGCCCAGAATGTCCTCATTTGTCAAGATCTGGTAAGGCTATATAATAGGAAAAACGCTGCTAGTAGTTGTTTAATCAAAATTGATCTTCGAAAGGCATACGAATCTGTGGAATGGGAATTTGTGAAGGAGATGCTACATGCTATGAATTTTCCATCTCGATTCATAAATTGGACGACTGAGTGCATGACAACAACTCAGTACACCATTGCAAAAAATGGAGGCCTCTATGGGGACATAAAAGGACGGCGAGGATGAGACAAGGAGACCCAATTTCACGCGACTTATGATTGTCGTTGCTGCACAGGAGAGATTTGAATATCGTACACAATGTAAGAGCCTTAAACTAAATCATCTTTGTTTTGCAGATGATGTACTTATGTTTTGCAAAGGGGAATTCCAATCTATCTTGTTGATGCTAAGAGCATTAAAAAGTTTCTCTATTGTATCTGGGCTGGAGACAAATGCAGCAAAATCAAATATATATGGAGTGAATATGACAAGGCAATGTGTAAAAGATGTTTGTGAGTTAACTGGATACCATAAACGGGCACTACTGCCTTTCAGATACTTTGGGGTACCAATATCAGCAAGAAGGATATCTAAGATTGACTGTGAAACATTGGTGAATAAGATGACTGCAAAAGTACAAAGATGGGGATCAAGACACTTATATGCTGGGAGAGTGTTACTTATGAATGTTGTACTGCTACACATTCATACTTACTGGTCTGCTATGTTTGTGTTGCCAAAACAAGTATTGAAGGGCATAACTGAAGTATGTAGAAACTTCTTATGGTCTGGGAAGGTGTACACAAATAGAGCCCCATTGCTGGCATGGGACTTGGTGTGTCGAACTAAAAAGAAAGGAGGATTGGGAATCACTGACTGTCTGATATGGAATGATGCTGCGGTAGCAAAACATGTGTGGAACATTGCTCAAAAGGCAGATAATCTATGTGTACGTTGGGTGGATCACATGTACATCAAGGGCGCTGACTGGTGGCAATATGTTATTCCTCAAGATAGTTGCTGGTATTGGAAAAAGATTTGTCACATAAGAGATAGATTTATACCAGGATACGACCAAAATGGATGGCTCAAACCTGATGGTAAATACACAAAGCAAGCGGATACACTTGGAGGAGAGGTGAGATAGCAGAGTGGCCGTGGTATAGATGGACTTGGGGTAGGGGAATTCTTCCGAAGCATAGCTTTATATGTTGGCTATCCTTACATGAGAGATTGCTCACAAAAGAGAGGCTGTATAGAATGGAGATCTGCCAAGAGGACAAATGCCAATTATGTGGAGAAGTTCCTGAAATAGTGAAGCATATTTATTTTGAATGTCCATTCTCCAAAAAGTGCATACTGGAGCTGCTTCAATGGTTGGGAAAAGGAACGAGACAATTGGATTACAAAGGAATATGGACAAGGCTGGATAGATCCACAAAAGGCAGAGGATGCAGAGATTTGGTATAAGCAGCACTAGCAGCATTGGTATACAGGATATGGAAAGCACGTAACTCTTCCTTATGGGAGAAAAGCATACCACCATCATGGCGGATCTTGGAACAAGTCAAGCAAGAATGCAGGATGCGTAAAACAATATTCTTGGATAGAAGATAGGGAACGACGCAGAAGAAATGGATAGACACAATACTTAAATAAACTATACAGCTATATAGTTTACTTGTTCTAATGTTTGTAAAGCAATGTTATTTTCTTCACCAAAAAAAAAAAAAAACACATTATGCTAAATAAATTTAATAAGTATTAATTGCATGACTAAGCACTAAAGAAAAACTAAAATTAGATTATGTGTTTTAATTGTCTAAACTAATATAAAACTAAAGGATAAATATTCAACATTATTGTCATTCTTAGTGTTGAACTGACTTTTTTTTTTTTTGCAATAGTATAGATTTAATTCAAACTTTATTTGTTACTCTCTATATTCCATATTATGTGACCCCATTTGACTTGACACAATGTTTAAAAAAAATTGAAACTTGTGGTAAAAAATCATCCTAAGATATTTGTGCAACTCATAATCATTACAATAAAGTTAAATGATTTCCAATTAGAGTAAGGTGACATTCTTTTTGGGACAGACCAAAAAGAAAATGGTGTCACATAAAATAAGAAAAAGAAAGTAATAAGAAACTTATCTAAATATACTATATTTTGAAAATGTTTACTATTAATAGCTATATAATTTTAATACATCTATATTGCATGTGTAACTGACTTTTAAAATATAATGCAAATTTTTTAATCAAAGCAAGTCATAAACATTTTAAGATATTTATAATACATCTATATATTGTATGCATAATCACTTTTATGAATAGTGTAACATATTGTGTTACATCTATAATTCATCTATAACACACAGATGAGTTTTTCTTAACCAAGCAAGTGTAATGCTTTTTGATATATTTATAATACATATATTCTTCTTATAAATAAGCCATGGTTGATGTGTTTTTTGTCAACATGTGTGCTTCGAAGAATTACAATATCATGCCTCGAGTCTACACCCTAGACATGGCTGACACTCGAAATGGTTCCAAGCAAATCACTTGGCCTGGGCAATATTACTCAGCGGGAAGATTTAAACAAGTGATAGGCTCGAATTAACATGCTATGTAAAGTAATGGAATAATCCCAACAATACTTAAGAAATCAAGATACATCAATGTTAGAACCCGTAAGTTCGAATGCGTAAGTCCTTCATTGGTTCCACTTAAACAAATTCGGGACCAAATGTGAAATTATTCCAAAGTATAGTCCTTCAGAGTATGTAAAAAAAAAATAATAAAAAAAAACAACATGTGGGGTCCTAGTGTGTTACTTCTTGATTGGGTCACGTGGGGGAGGGACATGTGTACTACTC
>JAOTQR010046624.1:0-14914 GCA_025774065.1 Solanum ossicruentum
AAAATGTGAAAATAGGTGCAGATAACATATATAGCACAAAATTTTGAGGATATTCGATTGTGAATAGTTTCATCTATGATACACCACAATCTTTCAATATCCATACATCAGAAGTAATATTGATACCTAGATAACAAGTATAAAGCACAGAAAGTTCACTTCCCACAACTCCGAGTTTGAATTTAGAATAGACTTCTTCAGGAGTGTGAAGCTCCAATCTTTCCTATTTCTTGTCTAATACATCAAAAGAAATGATGTTGTGCACATCTTATTTACCAACACGAGCATATGTAGCCCAGTAAAGCTTCTCATCAAAAAATTTTGTCGAATGATTTAGTAGAAAGATGCCCTGAAGCTGGTCATGGACTGTTGTCCATGAGTCAGTCCTCAAACTATAGATGCTGATCATAGTTCTTATAGTGAAAAAATCATCATTGTAAGAATTTGGTTAATATTCGGCATCATCAGGTGAGGGTGAGGGAGTGTGATATTCCAAAGATGGCCTTCCGGACTAGATATGGGCATTATAAATTTGTGGTGATGTCCTTTGGGTTTACAAATGTACCATCCATCTTCATGGACCTAATGAATAGGGTCTTCAAGCCCTACCTTGATTCCTTTGTTGTGGTCTTCATCGATGATATTTTGATCTATTCTCATAGTAGGGAAGAGCATATGGGTCATTTGAGGGTTGTATTGCAAAGATTGAGGGAGGAGAGATTGTATGCTAAATATGATAAGTGTGAGTTTTGGTTGGGGAAGGTTGCAGTTTTGGATAACATGGAGTCGGAGGATGGCATTAAAGTGGATCCTAAGAAAACTGAGGTGATTAGGAATTGGCCTAGATCATTGACCCAATTGGATATTAGGAGTTTCTTGGGCCTTTTGGGTTACAATAAAAGGTTTCTGAATGGGTTCTCCTCCATTTCCTCTCCTATGAAAAAATTAACTCAAAAGAAGGTGAAGTTTGTGTGGACCGATGAGTGTGAGAAAAGCTTCCAAACATTGAAAGATAGGTTTGTCTCCGCTCCTATATTGTCTCTACCGGATGGGCTTGAGGGTTTTGTTGTGTATTGTGATGCTTCTAGAGTTGGTTTGGGTTGTGTACTATTGCAAAATTGTAAGGTCATAACCTATGTTTCTAGGCAACTCAAAGTGCATGAAAGGAACTACCCTACCCATGATCTTGAATTAGCCGATGTGGTGTTTGCATTAAAGATTTAGAGTCATTATTTATGTGGGGTGCATTTGATGTCTTCACCAATCATAAGAGCCTTCAATATGTCTTCACTCAAAAATATCTCAACTTGAAGCAAAAAAGGGGACTACAACTTCTTAAAGTCTATGACATGAGTGTGCAATACCATCTGAGTAAGGCAAATATGGTGGAAGATACGTTGAGTAGAGTGTTGATTGGTAGCCTCTCCCTTGTTGATGGTATTGATAGGAAGATAGCTAGAGAGATGTGTAGATTGGCTAGATTGGGTGTTAGGTTGGAAGAAGTGGGTGATGGTGTTGTTGTGGATGGTTCTAAATCTTCTTTGCAAAATCATACTATGAAAGCAATGTGAGCAGAAAATCTTATTCACCCGACAGATCGAATAACAAAAAGAAACAATTGAAAAATGGGTGGATGTTCATTCAAGTGAAGCAGCACAGTAGCAGAGAAACAGTGAAGTAGGGTCACGGACCAACGAGGATTTGAGCATAAATTTCCTAAATTGACATATCAAAAAGAATTTAACTTGAGTTTCTCTGTCTTATGTTTAATGTATGTAAATGTATAATATATTTTTTTTATTTTTGATATCTAAATACATTATTAGCTGGTAATAAGTACTTATTGTTTGAGGGAATCAAATATGTGTCTTTGATATAAAAAAGAACATGATAAGTGATTCTAATTTTGAAACAACTTTATTTTGGCATGAATTAGTTAGTTTTCTTGGGCGAATTAATGAAGATTGATGACAACTATCATTTTTCTTTTATTTACTGTGAATACTAATTATCTTTTTCTCCAACATTTATTCTAATCTATTAATCTCTATAGAGTATGTAATCAATTTAGATTTTTGTGATAGTAAAGTTATGTCATGACCCTGACCCATTACGAGTAGTATCCACACTAATCCTATGGCGGAATAACCAATTATTACCCCCAAACATAACTACCAATGCACTTAAAAACAAATTTGTAAAGTAGTACAACCAAAATAACAATTTAAAACCCAAGTATTACTTGAGTTCCCATAAACTCAGTCATGATTATTTGCTGAATAAAACCACTAGAAACTGAAAGTCATCGCACCAAAATTAAAATATTGAGTAAATAGCAATATAATCCCAAATAATAGATATCAATCTAAATGTCTACGAATGTCCGATCCAGATAAGATGGACAAAGGAAGCCCAAGGAAGTAGCTCACTCTTGAATTCAAGTTGCTCACAAATCACAATTGAGATCTTATAACAACGACCCGAGTCACTAGAGGAGATCTAACTGGCAAAGATCCTTAATTTTCCCTCCACCACTCTCTTGTCGGCCTACAAAACTGAAGAGTGACATAACAAACTCCAAGGGACTCAACTAAATGAATAGTCTCCAATAACTACTACGTGTAGGCATGAACTTGTAGGCATCCTCGATATTTCCACCCTGAAACTGCAGTGAGTCCATCTTTCTAAACCTCTCATAATGGCTGCTCATCATCGATCAATACCACCACAGGTGCACCCTGTCCCTCAACCACTAGTGTTGGATCCATCTCAACATGTTGGATCCACCTCAACAATGGGAGCTATGGATAGCTTCTTAACCTAACCTATAAAGCCTGATGTTGGTTTAGAAACTAAACTTCCATTTTAGTCTTTGATCCTTTGGGTGTGCTTATTGTACTACCAGTCTATACCGTACTCTCAAGCATACCCAATACACTCAAAAGTGTATCTTATAGAAATGGTGTAACTACATACTCAAGAGGGATCTGATCTTCTCTAACCTCGAGCTTGGGCTCGGTGGAATACCCCTCATATGATCTCTGGCTGGTGCTACTCCTTGGGCTCGACTTGTCACGACCCAATCTTAGGGAATAGACTTTATTGACGAATGGGGAACTAGAAGGAACCCCAAACAAGCCTTATAGAATATCATTACACATCTTTGGTGGCAGAAGCAATTAAAATGACAATAAGCTATAAGCATAAACAAGGGAAAATGGGACTATGGGTAAACCTTCATGTCATAGACATCAAGAAGCAAGAGAGTCGAGACTTATAGCATATATATATAACATGTCCAACAACATCTCTACTACATAGATAAGAGCGGGGACCAAGTCAAGCAACAGGGCTCGCCCTCATAGTTTATGTATACATAAAAGAAATATAGCTTAGAACTTTGCATGAGATCATAAGCAACATCCCCAAAATGGAGGACTCGCCAACAAGCTTGAGTGAAGCCGTACTAGCCACATGGGTGAAGATAATCAAGCGGGGCCCCGATTCCTATATGGTGAGATCATGTAGGCATAGAGTATGTGTTAGTACGTTCGAATGTTCTAAATATGTATGATGCAATACAACAAGAGATAAGGAAATAATTGAAATGCATAGTCATAGCAAGAGATAGTATATTAGCAACATGGTATGCATGAACAATGTTGTAGCAAAACATGCTTGAAAATAACCATACTTATGTAACTCATTTAACATAATAAGGTGACATGCTTAAATCATACAAATACCTTGTACTAGAGGGTGAGAGACATAGCATAGGTCATAACCCCTTCTAGTAGATAATGGGTAGTACATAAGGGTAAAAAGATAGCATGGTTAATAACCCCTACATGTAAGCAAGAGATAGTAAATAGCACATGAGGGCAGAAAGTAGCATAAGTAATAACACCTACATATATGCATATGAGGGTAAGGCATACCACATAGTTCATAAAACCTTCATATAAGTATATTGGCTAACCCAAAATCATACATGAGGGTAAGGAGTAGATCATAGTTCATAACCCCTACATGTAGAAATGGCTAAGTGAATAGCATATAAAGGTAAAGGTAGTATAAATCATAAACCCGACATGTGTACATATTGCATAACCTCAAACCAAACACAACGGTAAGGAGTACAACATACTTCATAACCCCTACGTGTGGACATAAGTAAATGAGTAGCATTGATTCATACATGAGGATAATATGTTCAACATAGTTCATAACCCCTACATATAATAATTGGCCTTGCAATAGAGGGTGAAGCATATAGCGTAGTTCATAACCCCTTCTAGTAGGCTTCATAATTGACAAGAGCATAAACCTTAGCATAAAACCCAATAGCTCATCAACAATTCCCAAGAACATAACAACATGAGAGCCGAACAACTCACTTGCAATACCATAGGAGCCTTACATGACTTAAACACACACACACACACACACACATATATATATTTCTTTCATCATCATTTCATTATCATATAGTCATTCAACTCATAAGACATGCATTGGACCATCAATTCCTTAAGAACCCTAAACCAGACATTTTACCGAACACTTAGAGGATGAGTAGTGCTTGTGTAAAATCATTCAATTCAAGAGTGAAATCATGCTAGAAAATTTAACGTAAAACCATCAATAGATACTTGGTAACACCCTTAAGCAATATATATCAAAACCCTTCATCAAATATCATATTAGATCTTAGATACATAGCCCACAACATAGTAAAACTGCCACATTTTCTTAAACACCAACATAGTGTGCAGTGAATTTCATAATAGATAAGACCCATGAGTAAATCGACTTTAAATCATGCAATTTGTAAGAGAAAGAAGCTTGGGCATCATTGGTGAAAGGAATCCATGAAAAAAACCCACATACATTAGCTTTGGAGATGAACTTGATGAAGATGGGAGATAGAGACTTAAAGCTTGAGATGAAATCCTTAGATCTGGAGAGGGTTTTGAGGCTTCAAGTTTGAAAGAAATATAAGACTAAGTGTTTGAGTGAGTGTTGGGGAATGTTTTGAATGGTATGAGGGTGAAAAATGTCTAAGTATAGGTATTTTCTCATGTGGGGCCTAAGACTTAATAATCTAAGTCTTGGACCAAGTAAAAAAAACTGGACAGAAATAACACTGGGGCATGCCCCAGACGCGCTAACCTCACTCTTTTCATGCTCATTTGAAAATTTGGATTTTTCTACGATTGGTCTAAAATCTAGGTTAGACCCTTCTCTCCTTAAATTTGACCCCTTGAAAAAGAATATGAAGTCGGATTTTTGAAATAACACACAAATTTTGAGATATATGGAAATTACGATCTGGACACATCCGAGGAACATTTTTGGTCACTTTTTAGGGTCGCTACAATGTCTTTCCCTTGGGAACATTCATTCTCGAATGTCAAAGAGAGTATATGAGAAGAGAAATCATGAACAAATCAGCCCCAACAAGAATGCCACAATACATTTAAGACAACATTATCAAAACATCAACATAAGTGTCAAAAATTGTTATGAACTTGTTAATAGAAGCATGGATGCAGACAAATGACATAGGGGATAAAACATAAGGCTTGGAATCATGAAAGAACTCAACAAGTCATCATAAGATTGACTAGAAATGAAAAAGATATTATTTCTTCATGCTCGCTCCCGAGAGATACTTTCAACTAGACGAACCTTACAAACAGCCTTAATGAACACCACATCCTTATCAATCAACTTCTTCCACCCTTTTATCCAATGCCTCCATAATGACGTCTTGCTAAGTCAACTTATCCTCCACAAAACCCACAACCTCAAGGAGTTCTTTGACAATGGAGTCATCAATACATCCCCTCAACCTAAAAACATGAAGAACTGGACAAACCACAACCATATCCCTAGGTCAATCCACCCTTAAGCAACTTTACCAACCTCCCTCCATATTCTATAAGGACTCCCAACATTAAACTCATTTGTCAACCTTAATTACACATAACCTACTTGGTACCATCAACCACCTCAAGACTCCAACCCATCAAACCAAATTCCACCAAGATCATAATTATGTAATAAGAACATGAAGCTACCCTTTTAAGCCTTTCTAGCACCAATAGACCCACATAGCCAAATAACACTAGCAACAAGTAATAATGAAAGGAGTAGCGACTCCTAGAGCCATCTTTGTCAATCAACTTCAAACACACACAAGCCACTTAGTACCAAATGTCACCATCTCTCCCTTGGGAGACAACCTCGACTCAACCATCCCTCACCAAGATCCCCAACTCTACCAAGACGGAAATCAAAGCCTTATTTTACTAGACCCCTTTAACCATAGAAGATTCGGAACCATCAAAGCCCTTACACCACCACCTTCTTGTCAACCAAAGGTCTCCACTTTCCATAATTAATAAGCAACCTCACCTCCTACAAATTCATAACATCATCCTCAACGATTCATAATCTCTTCCTCACTTCTAGAAACAATCAACCACATCATCACCAAGGACCACCACAAACATAACGAGGTAGGAATTAAAGACCATATTTATGAGACCTATAGAAATAACCGGGGCATAAGTCAACCAAAAAATACCACCCCAAACTTAACATAGCGAAAAGGACATTCAATAGCTCATTGGTCATCGGAAATAATCCAATAAAAATAACTTAGGTTCAACACCCCTAACTCTTACAAGGCGATAAATGCAATCCCTTGGAGATTAATTGTACCCTAAAATAAGAAATAACTTACCCCCTTCACTACCACTCAAGACAGGTTATTAGGGGATTGAAATCTAACTCTACAGACCCTATCATCAATGGAGAAACAACATACATGCAAACAATCTACTCTAATTATAATCTCAAACTCACCATATCCAATCCACCAAAACCATAATTTAAGATCCAAATGCAATATGACCGCAAAGTAATTTCCAGAGACCTTTCTAGCAACAAGAAACTCACTAATAGGATATACATAAAAGTCCACATAACAATCCAGGAACACACATGAATCCCACTAACAACAAAAAGGAAACTTCAATATACCGATAGCAATATCGGGCACCTCATCCACTTTTTGTCCCCTTCGAAGAGCATAGAAGCGATTACATCTTGGAGCACGTCCTTGGTCAATATACGTACCTTAGGCCTCTTGATTCACATGACCACCTTGACCTTGAGGATGACCCTCCATGCCCTTGTTCCGTACATAAGGGCAATCAATAAGCTTGTGACTTTCCTTCCCACACCTATAACAAGCTCTTGTATTCTTTAAGCATTTTCCATGATGATGCTTTTCACATTTGGACATTTTGGAAAACTCATTCCACCATTGCTTCCTAGAACCTTGGTTTATTTATTCCTTCCATAGCAAGCCTCTTGTTTGGAGCACTACAAGACCCTTGGCTTCGAAACTTAATACCATGTTGGAACCGGTCATCCTCAAACCAAGCTCTCTTGGACTCTCCACTCCTCTTCTTCCTAAGCTTTTTAGCCTCAAGTTGTTCGGCATAAATCATGAGGCGGGACAAAGCCATATCATTTATCAACATAGCAGACCAACATTCTTCATTCACCAAGTCAGAGACACCCATCATGAACTTGTTTATCCTAGCCCTTAGGTCGGCAACTAAGTGACGAGCATACTTAGAGAGTTAACTAAACTTGAGGGAATACTCACTCACACTCATTGACCCTTGTCTCAAATTCATGAATTCTACCAATTTGGCTTCCCTAAGCTCAAGAGGAAAGAACTGAATTAGAAAGGCCTCCTTGACTCTTCCCATAGAACCATATTGTTGACTCCTATCTCTTCCCTCCATTGATTTTTCCATGTTTGTGATACCACTTTGAGTTGGTAGGCCGCCAAATTCGCCTTATCTTCTGATCTAACACCCAAGATGGCCAATACATTATATGTCCCATGAATAAACTCTTGTGGGTCTTCATCCAACCTTGACCCATAGATCTCTGATGGGCTCATCCTTATGAAGTCTCTCACCTGAGAAGCCGGTGTGGGAGCATAAGGGGCTTGGACCCCTTGATTGTCTTGGTTGATCACAACTTGCACAAGCAAAGTAAGAGCATCCTGAAGCACTCCATTAGTTGCTTGTCCCTCAAGAGCACAAGATCTTCTTCCTCTTGTGTTAGGCATGATCAAATATCATGGAAAAAAACAATTCTTAGAGGAGGGAAAGGGTTTACTTCAACTCTATAGCATGACATAGAACAAATATAAAGGAAACATCTCTGAAAACGTCTAATATCCTCCTACTCATAGTTGTCGTGCACAACACAACAATGAATAAGACTCTAATCGATGCAGTGTGTTAGACTCCGAGGATCTAACAACCTAATACTCTGATACCATGTTTATCACGACCCAAGCCAAAGGCCTAGACATGATCGGCAAATGGGGAACCCGAACGAACCCCAAACAAGCCTTATAGCATGTCATAACACGTCCTTGGTCGCAAAAGTAATTAAAATGACAATAAGTGTAAGCATAAAGGAAGGGGAAATGGGACTAAGGGTAAACCTTCATGTTATAAACATCAAAAAGCTAGAGAGTCAAGACTTATAGTATAGATACATAACATATCCAACAATACCTCTACAACACAGATAAGAGCGGGGGCCAAGACAAGCAACCGGGGTCACCCTCATAGTTAATGTATACATACAAGAAAGATAGCTTAGAATATAGCGTGAGATCATAAGCAACGTCCCCGGAATGGACAACTTTTCAACAAGCTTGAGTGAGGCCGTGTTAGCCACGTGGGTAAAGATGCTCAAGCGGGGCCCCAGTTCGTACATGGTGATCTCATGTAGGCATAGAGTATACATTAGTATGTTGGAATGTACTAACTACGTAGGATGCAATGCAACAAGAGATAGGTAATGATCAAAATGCATAGTCATAGCAAGAGATAATATATTAGCAACATGGCATGCATGAACAATGCTTGTAGTAAAACATGCTTGAAAATAACCATACTTACATAATTCGTTTTACATAATAAGTTGACATGCTTAGATCATCGAAATACCTTGTACTGGATGGAGAGGGACATAGCATAGGTCATAACCCTTTCTAGTTAGTAATGGGTAGTACTTGAGGGTAAAGAGATAACATGATTTATAACCCCTACATGTAAGAAAGAGATAGCAAATAGCACATAATGGTAGAAAGTAGCATATGTCATAACCCCTACATGTGTTCGTATGAGGGTGAGGCATACCACATAGTTCATAACCCCTTCATATGAGTATATTGCATAACCCTAAATCATACACCAGGGTAAGGAGTAGATCATAGTTCATAAACCCAACATGTCTATATATTGCATAACCTCAAACCAAACACGAGGGTAAGGAGTACAACATCGTTCATAACCCCGACGTGTTGACATGAGTAAACGAGTAACATTGATTCATACATGAGGGTAAAGTGTTCTACATAGTTAAAAACACCAACATGTTAGAATTGGCCTTGTACTAGAGGGTAAAGCTTATAGCATGGTTTATAACTCCTTCTAGTAGGCTTCACAATTGACAATAGCATAAATCTTAGTATAAGAACCCGATAGCTCATCAACAATTCCCAAGAACATAATGACATGAGAGCCCAACAATTCACTTGCAATACCATAGGAGCCTTAATGATTTAAACACACACGCATACATTCCTTTCATCATCATATAGTAATTCAACTCATAAGACATGCATTGGACCATCAATTACTCAAGAACACTAAATCGGACATTTTATCAAACACTTAGAGGGTGTGTAGTGCTAGTGTAAAACCATGCAATTCAAGATTGAAATCATGCTAGAAAATTCAATGTAAAACCATCAATAGATACTATCACATTAGCTTTTAGATACATGGACCATAACATAGCATAACAGTCACAATTCAAAAACCCCAACATAGTGTGCATTGAATTTTATAATAGATAAGAGCCATGAGTAAATCAACTTTAAAAAGAAGCTTGGTCATCATGGGTGAAAGGAACCCATGAAAGAAACCCACATACCTTAGCTTTGGAGATGAACTTGATGAAGATTGGTGATGGAGACTTGAAGCTTGAGAGGAAATCCTTAGATCAAGAGAGGGTTTTGAGCCTTGAATTTTGAGAGAAATATAAGACTAAGTGTTTGAGTGAGTATTGGGGAATATTTTGAATGATATGAGGGTAAAAAATGACTAATTATAGGTATTTTCTCGTGTGGAAAGGCTTAGGCCTAAGACTTAAAAGTCTTGGACCGAGTAAAAAAAATTAGATAGAAATAACACTAGGATGCGTTGCACCCTAGACATGCTAACCTAATTGTTTCTGCTCACTTGAAAATTTAGATTTTGCTACAGTTGCTCTAAAATCGGGGTGAGACCCTTTTACCCTTAAATTTGACCCCCTGAATAAGAATATGATGTCGGATTTTTGAAATAATGTACAAATTTTGATATATATAGAAATTATGATTCCAGACACTTTTGAAACACATTGTTGGGCACTTTTTGGTGCTGTTACACGACTTCTGGCTCTACCTCAACCACTAATTCTTCATTTACCTCTACCCTGAGTTAGGGTCCTAGTAATGATCTTAAAGGCGGCCTTCCCTCCTTTGTCAGAAGATGATGCTCGAGTTTTGGCTATCTGTTAAATTAACAAACGACACTCAAAACTAACACAAGAATCCACGCACGAATGAATTGAAAGAAGTAAAAAAATTAATTTGCCTAATAGTCTTTATAGCCCCTCAAAGATAAGTAACGAATGGCTCACACTGATCCTCAAGACTCTACTAGACTAGGTTGTACACATGTGAGATCTATGAACCTACAACTCTGATACCAAAGTATCATGATCCAAAATCAGGTGTAGTGGCGCATGCCTTCATCCCACCAAGTAAAGTTAAACTAATTAGGAAATATCAAAGATATATGGAAGCTAAGCGATAATACAATCTTAAAAGGAAAGAACAAATATAGAGAAATAGGAGTCATAGTCTAACACCATCCCGGAACTGGTGTCACATGTACAAGCCACTATCAGAATTCAAAATTAAATATACAAGTCTCAATCTCTTACTTCTCCAATAGAATAAAGCATAAACACATAAACAAGAGAGTCTGTCAAATGACAACAACTACCTCTCTAATAAGTCTCCTTGGGAAGCCTCGGATGATCAAGGAAATATATTACTCATTATTCGGGCTCAGAACCTACACAAGTGTAGAAGCAAGAATGAGTACCCAACAATATAGTACCAAGCAAATATAATATGTCTAAGTAAAGCAATGGAGAACACTAGTACTCTTTCCATTCCAACCATTTACCTCTAAGACAAAATCTACATGCAGGAAAATCCAGCATACTTAATAATTATACATTTACATATACGTAATTATTTATACAATTCAGTTAGTATCATAATTTCAAGGACTCATTGTCAATAAAGGGCTTCTAACCAAAATTCACATGTATAAACAAATAACACAACAATCCACTTACAATGGCACAATGAGTGAGACGCATTATGATGCAACGCAATGTCAGATCATTATGATGCATATTTATCCAACAATATGCATCCACTGATCAAGTCAAGTCAAAAACTGTGGAGGTCTCACATAAACAATATATTCCTCGTAAATGACCTCAACAATATCACATGGTGAAATATGACCTCGGCCTTCAAAAATGATTTTAGTAATATCCGGTGCTGAAAATGACCTTGACCACTAGAATATGACCTCGCCATTTTCATGATAGGTACAAACCTCAGTTTTAAATGTCAATATCTCCTTCCATGACCTTGATCGGTAAAAGCCTCGGTCCCAAAAATCAATATCTCTCTTTTATCTTAGCCAAAAATCCAATGCAGATAAACACACAAATAGAATATTAGTGAGTAAGATATGTAACACATGTTGCCACACTATATATAGTTCAATAGGATGCTACTCCATATAGCTCAACAATTACATCATTATTTATCAATGCTCAACACATAATGTGTGTACTTTTTCATGTATGATTTTCCACATTAACACATCAGTAATACATCATGAAAATGCCTCCTCTCGTCCCATAATTCATTGCATGTACTGATACATATCAATCGATTCACATTTCATCCTAATCAAACAATTAAGAAATACAAGGTTCAACAAACTTAACTATAGATTAGAAATACACTGATCTTAGCCAATAAACTCCCGATCTACCCAAATCTAGAGCTTTCCCCATCCAATTATACTCTAAAGTATCACAATTAATTTGAAAATAAATTCTCAATCACAATTCAAAGCTAATGATAACAAAATCATGCAATTCAGTGACAAAGGGTATAACAACACAAAATTTCAATATCGAAAAATGAAATGAAAATCTAAATAATTTTATGAATAAATGATCCTTATGACTTTAGGATATGGCAAAACTGTTTCGCAAAAAGAGTCGAAATGAGCTCACAATCACCATTTCTTCTTTTGAAAATTCATATTCATGAAATCCCTAAAATCCTTAATTAAAATCCTAATTTTGATGTTAAAATCATAAACTAATCAATGAAAATTAAAGAGAAGGGTTGAAAACAGCTTAACCAATAGTTTTTCCATGAAAAATTACTTCAAAATCATTTACCCCAAGCTCAAAATGTTGAAAATAATGAAAAATAGATAAATCCATCATTCTAAAAAAAATTAGCAATATTCAAGGTCATTTAACCTTTCACAATTGCGGAGATCAAGCTCGCAAACACAGTGGCCAACTTGGTGAACCTTCTACGGCTGGCCAGGCCTTCGCGAATACGCAGGTCAATAGTTTGATCCTCTATGGTTGCGGCCCTAGGCCTGCAAATGTGGTCAACAAGGAACTAGCATATCACGAATGCGAGATTGAGGTCCACGAACGTGAGGAAAGCTAAGACACTAGATATAAGCAATTTGCAAGAAGCACAAAACACATGAAAGGGACCCTCGAAATTCTTTTCTGAACCTGATCCACACAAATCATACATGTAACCTTACTAAATTTTACATTCTGGCCTCAATGGAATCGTCAAAACTGGAATCCAAGGTCTCCTTGACCCAGAATACGATAAGTTACAATTAAACTAATTTAAGGCACTTGAAACACCGAAGCTCTACCGAAAACTTCTAATAAATATGACCTTCCACTATAAAAATGACCTTTCAAAACCAATAGAACTATTATAAATCCAATCCGAGCACTGAAACTCAAAATGTTGACCGAAGTCAAACTTTAACTTAATTTTCAACTTTGGACCTAATATCCACATAACAACTCCAAATTTAATTCTGACAACCTTCCTAGACCAATTTCCACATTCCAAAACTAATGGAATAGACAAAAGTTTGTTCTGCGACTAGAATATCTAGATGACTTAAAAATTTAAAATTTACAATTTAAGCATTCAAAACTCAATTCTTTAGTAAAATTCCACCTTTTTAAAAGATTTCAAAATCAATCAAACATGACCCGAGGCAGCTGTCGAGAGAGGTAAAATAATAATTTTATCAAAACTACCAAAAATAACCTTCAGGGTCATTAAATATAAAGTCAAAGCAAAGAACTATTTTTCTTTCCTTCAAGGCTCTAGGATAAAGATACAATTTGTATATTTGTATATCTATGTATATACACACACTTCTTGATTACTATTTTCTTAAGGAATGTACAAGATAGAAACATGATGAATAATTTGAGATAGAAAACAAATACATAACTAGATTATCAATAAATTATTTAATTCACGAAAGAAATCATGATATATATAACAAGAAAAATAATTAATCAGTCTTTCTTGGTCATTTCTCATTAAAAGAATTAATAATTAAGAACAAAGAGAAGCCCATTTAAGTTGTTTTAAGTACTCAATTGAAGGAACTATAGACAGCATAGCAATTTGATCAATACTAGCTCTTTCTGTCTATATTTTTAAGTACATAAAGAGAAGACAAAAATTGCAAAGTTAAAGTAATTACTGAAGATGAAAGGGATGTTATTGGAGGTAGAATTTTGAAGACAAAGGGAAGAATTGTTGTTTTTGATTGGTCACAAGTATGCTCGCTCTCTTGTGTCTCTCATCATTAGTTAAAAGTATTTCATGAACATCTGGAATTTGTAAATGGTCTAAATTTATCCTTCTGATCATTTTGGTGTTGGTATAACGGACCAATTACCATCTTGCTTGGTTATATAAGTGATCTCTTTAGATTTATATTAGATTGTTTCCTTGGCCTTGTCTCATTACCAGGATTACAGGGACATATACGCCTGACATGTCTGTGTGAGATCCTACAAATTGTAGAGGAATATTAGTTGGCATGAGTAATGGTATTTCCTAGTGAAGCATTTCTGTTGGACAGTACTTTAGAGCTTCAATGGAGCATTCTTATTAACTAATGTATTACCTGAAACAACCCCAAAAAGGTGCCCAAAAATATGCCTCAAAAGTGCCTAGAACGTTAATTTCTATATATCTCAAAATCCATATGTGATATCAAAAATCCGACATCGTATTCTTGATCAGGGGGTCAAATTGAGTTGGAAATGATTCTGACACCGATTTAAGAGAAAATTATTAGCATTTTCATTTTTCATAATTTTTCTTATCTAGAATCGATCCGTGATAGTGCTACGATGCGCAGTTGTCGTGAACAAGTATTAATTTTGTCTCCATGATAGGTCTGCCTTGCGGACTAGATGTGGACCTGTGTATTTTGATGCCAATGATTTTAATCTCGGCCCGAGTCTTTTGGGTCTTCGGCCTAAGTGTTCCCAAATGTTAAAATTCCTATTCTTAGCCATTTTTTCACCCTCATATCATTCTAAACATTCCCCAATACTTACTCAAATACTTAGCAAATATTTCATC
>JAOTQR010046635.1:0-14914 GCA_025774065.1 Solanum ossicruentum
TATTTGTGCACTATGAAAGTTTAAGTTCCAACTTAAAAAGTTTTGCCAAGTTGAGGGTCATTTTTATGTATTATGCCATAAATAAAATTGACTTATGAGACACAATAAGAGGGGACTGTGGGGTTAACATGAATATACACAACTCTGCTATGACACATTATTATTAAAAATTAGAAAACGACTGCACATAAGTATTGATTGGATGGCTATTAACTCAAGTTGCTACTAACTAAATTACATTTTTGCTTTATATTGGCATGACTTATTTTGGTCTACATATATTTGATTTCAATTAAATATTGATTCGTGAACTCATATTTAGTAGGATTCGAATACAAAAAAGGATGACATATACAAATCAAGAAATAATCATTACTATACACTATTAAAAAATTACTATTTTTTACCAATAGTTATTTCTATCGATATTTTGATTGAATAAATGAGGGTAAAAAATAATATTGTTAGAGTTTCCCATTGAGCAAATTATATTTATAATACAAATTTCTTATTGAGGAAAACCTATATTTGGATTAGTGTATTTATCACAATTTTAGGTAATGCTTAAACTATTTGGTGGAGTACGTGATCCGGCTCCTATGAAGTAGGAAAGTGAAAGAAAAAGCAGAAAGTGGTCCAAATATTAAATCAAATTGAGGAAAAGAAAGATAATAAAATAACATATCAATCAAACTTCAAGAGGCTAATGCCGTTTGCTTAATGAATCAAAAGTCATTTAGTAGACGGAAAACCAAATTAATTAATTAAAACTCAGTGGTGTGTGCAAATAAATTTTCATTTTACAAGAAAAAGTTAGATGTAATAACATTTCCGGTAAATCTTTAGGAATAACAATAATAACATATTTAATATAATTTGATGAGTAGATTTGAAGATGATAGAGTATATGTAAACTTTATTCTTACCTCATAAAAATAAAAAAAATCTTTTAAAAAATATTATAATAATAAACTCAAATAAATAACATCATACTATAATAAAAATATTTTAAAACTGACTTAGCACAACACACTTTCCTCTGAAAATATACCATCTCTATTCAAGAAATGACAAAAGTTTTGGATACAAGTTGGAGAAAAATAATTTATAATTTTACCTGATTGGGATTTTTTAAGTTTCTTTTGAAATCAATATGGAAATTATACTCTTTAAAATATATTTTTTCAATAAAACATTTCAAACAAAATTATAGTCAGATGAAAAAATTCTTTGACCCTCCAAATGATACTATTGGTATATTTAAAAATGGGATTGAGTGTGGCGTATGGAAAACATCTTTTCTTATTAATTATGATATATAAAAATCATAATAAATGCACAAAATACCCTTATATAGTTTCCATCTGCTACGACAATTTCTACATAATATAACCATACAGACAGACATATATACGTTCAAAGTGAAGGAGTGTATACCTAGGGATAGGGATGGATTTATGATTTTTTTTTCCATAAATTAAATATTTTATTCAAATGTCCTTTAAAATTAATTTAATATTATCTATTGACATTCATATAAAGAGTTAATGGCGCACTTAATTGAAAGATATGTTATTGACCCAAAAAGATTAAAATCAATTTCCACTTGATGCATCAGTCCACACTCATATTTTAGGTCAAGTTTATATATATACAAAAGTCCTTTATTTCCATTTAAAAGGATAATTATATTAAAGTTAATCAACAAGCGTTAATCCTTAGACTAAGGATTGTTGGACACGTTAAGAGTTAGTATTGTGGATAGTAGTTAATATGTTAGCTATACGACTATGTACTTATATAATGATCAGACTAATTCATTGCAAAAGTAGTTAGATAAGTAGATAGTTGGTTACAAAAGTTAGTTAGGGAGGTTATAACTAACTAACACAACATGTATATATAGGAGGTGAGCAAATCATTTGCAGTAACTTTTTAATCAATAAGAAAGTAAAATTCTCCAAATCTGTTTCTCATATCAAAGTTCAATATGGTATTAGAGCCTCTGATTATGATGAGATCAGTTTCACGCCATTAGATTGTGAGATTTTTTTGAAAGCCATTACCATTGATTGAGCTCGGAGTGGAATGAAATCATCAACAAACACAGCACCTGCAACTACAGTCTCAATAGATACAATTGATGGAATTGAGAAGAATCGAGACCATCCTTTGTATCTTCACCCTTCTGATACACCTGGAAGTGTTCTAACATCAGTTCAACTTACAGGTTCTGAAAACTACTCTCTTTGGAGCAGATCTATGATCATTAACCTTCGTGCGAAAGGAAAAATAGGATTTGTCCTTGGAACTTCCAAAAGTCTGATTATATGCCTGAATTGGAAAAGCAATGGGAAAAGTGCAACACATTTGTACTTGCGTGGATCATGAACATAGTTTCGAAGGAGCTGTTGAGTGGGATCGTATATACATCTGATGCAGCAATGACTTGGGAGGATTTGAATGATAGATTCAACAAAGCGGATGGATTTAGGAGCTATCAGCTACACAGAGAAATCTGCACATTGAATCAAGGTAACATGATTGTTTCTAGATATTTCACTAAGCTACGGTTGTTATGGGATGAATTCGATACATTGGTGCCTCCACCTGCTTGTGATTGTGCCAAGTCTAGGATGTATGTTGATCTTTTGCAGTACCTGCGGTTATTTGCTTTTTTGATGGGATTGAATGAGATTTTTGGACAAGCACATAGTCAAATCTTAATGATGAACCCCTTGCCTAATGTAAGTAAAGCATACACAATGATAGTTGCTGATCAAAGCCAGCGTATGACTGCTGGATCTAAAATAGGAGAAGATGTCCATGAATCAATGGTACTGCATGCTGGAAAAGGAGGTTATTACACAGGAAAGGGATTTGAATATATAATGAGCAACAGTAAAGGAAAATGAGTCAGTGAAGGGAATGTCTCTCATGATCAAGTAGCATTTTATATAGGAAGAAACTATTCAAACATTGGAACCAATAGTCATAACATCTATAGACAGAAGATAAACTAGCATCTGTTCTGTGATTACTGCAAAAATCATGGACACATCAGGGATATATGTTACAGACTTATTGAATATCCACCAAATTGGAAATTTAAGAAGAAAGCTAGACCAGGCTCAGGAACAATAAATAGAGGAAGAGGAATGGCTAATCATGCCTACACAAAAAGAGACACTAGAGATGATCTTAGACCAGTAAATGTAGGTCATGGATTAATGTTCTCTGGACAAGAACCAGTTGGTGATAACAGAAATTATGATGGTAAGCCACACATCAGATCAGATGGAAGTGAATCTCAAATGTTAGCACGACAACCTACCTTCACACCTAAACAATACAACAAAATCTTGCAGATTATTGACAATGAAGATGGGATGAAAAATTTTGGAAGCACAATAATTATATGTTCCTCAATTACATGTAATACATTATCAATGAATTGCATGCAAAATAACAGATCCATAAGCTTGATGAGTACATGTGAGAAGCAAGGAGAGTGGATAGTTGATTCAGGTGCAACAAGTCACATGACTTCTAAATTCAGAATTTTGGATGAGGTATCAAGTTCACATAGATATGCAGAAGGAAGAGTTTATCTTCTTAATGGTGAAACCACAAGAGTAACTCATACTGACAAGATTAAATCGCCAGCTGGTGACATATTAAGCAATGTGTTGGTCGTTCCTGATTTTAAGTTTGACTTATTATCAGTATCACAATTGACTAGACAACTTAATTATTCTGTAAACTTCTTTCCTGAGTTCTTTGTATATTAGGACCTCTTAAATGGAACGGTAAGGGGGATTGGTAGAGAGAAGGAAGGACTCTACTATTTCCCAAGTCAACTCTCAAAGAAGATCATGAATACACAGGGATTACTAGTACAGAAGGAGAAAGCAGAAGGAATAATATGTCACAATAGGCTTGGGCATCCATCAATAAAGGTGTTGAAGCTCTATCACTACTGAAGAAAGGGGGAAATGAGGAAACATGTAATAAATGTTCAGTTTGCCCTCTTGCTAAGCAAACTAGACTTCCTTTTCTTTCAAGTACTTCTAGAACACATAATATTTTTAATTTGATACATATAGATGTTTGGGGACCATATAAGATTCATACTCATGCTGGCTATAGATTCTTCTTAACACTTGTTGATGATCATTCAAGGATAACTTGGTTATTTTTTATGAAATTCAAGAGTAATGTTGTTAGCATTCTAAAATCTTTTCTTGCATTAGCTAAAATTCAGTTCACCATATCTGTGAAGAAAGTGAGAATAGACAATGGAACTGAATTCTTTAACAAAGAGTGCAGAATATTATTTCAAGACTTGGGAATCATACATGAAAGTAGTTGTGCATATACTCCTCAACAAAATGGAGTAGTTGAGAGGAAGCATAGGCACATTCTTGAGGTTGCCAAGGCCCTCAGATTTCAAGGTTCCATTCCAATAAGATTTTGGGGAGAATATGTTATAGCAGCAGTATAACACCCCGTGAAATTACTAAAATGTCCCTAAACTTTATCATGCGCACAACTTATCTTCCCAAGGTCTGATGGAAAATTCAAGATCAGATTTGCGATCAGTACGAAAAATTGAGTCGAAAAATAATCTCGACTCAACTTCAACGCGAAAAAATGCGAATTATTTTTTCAAAGTAAGCTTAAAACAGTGAGGTTTTCGCGCCCCTTCCGCGACGCGGAAAGGACACAAACCACACTTTGTGTTTTTTCAAAAATTTGTTGGAAATCAAAATTTCACGAAAAAGCGTAATATTACACTAGTGCGCGTCGCACACTAGTGCAGGAGGAACCCAAAATTTTTCTTTTAATTCGGGAAGGGCAATTTCGTCCTTCCTGACATATTTTTATATCCCAGGTCAGTTTTTCAGACGCTTTTCATATGAAAGGGTTTAGACCCATTATTTTCAAAGTTTTTCTTATGCTAAGTTAGAGAGAAGAATAGGAGAGTAAAGCAAGGGTTTCAAAATCTTTCAAGTTCTTCAAAGGATTTTCATTCCCAAGTATGTAAAGGCTACCCAAAATTATGAGATTGATCTCCCATGTGCCAAAATAAAGTTAGGATGACAAAATTTATGGCTGGGACCTTGATTTAGGAGTTCTTGAAAGTTTCTTGAATAATTGCTTTAATTCCTATACACTATCTTGAATTCATATTTTCAATTTCCTAGACTATAATTTTATATCATGAAGTGATGATCATCATGTTTACTTTTACAGTATATTTTCATTACTATCTGATGGTGACTAGATCCTTAAAATTTCCTCTCCATAACGACTTGAATAATGAATTTAAGCGATGTCTAGAGCCTTGAATGTCTGAGAATAATGTCTGACTGAGTCTGAATCCTGAATCGAGTGTGTGGATGACTGGGATAGCTGAACTATTGTTGATAAAGTTGAATGGGTATAATTCCCTTAGATTGGATAGAAAATCTTGCCCGTAGAGGTTGGGTGATGAGGTTTCTTGAAGGATTGACAGATTTATGAGCATGTTGACTCCTAAGAGGAGTATTAGTACCGAAATGGGTAAGAGTGAGTCCAGCTCAAATCGATTAACTACATGGCTAGCGTAGGAGAGGATTGAACCATGAAAGTGAATGTTTCCTTCGTCCCGAAAAGAGACTTGATAGACTATTGGATCCACTGAAAGACTCATCGTTTACCCCGACAAGGTACTGGATGGATGTGGCAATGACATCTCTTCATTGTATCACTATCGGCTTATAGGTAGTGGTTGTCGGTTATAGAAACTCCCAGATAGGTTTCATGATGATAGAACTCCGAGGTGAAGTGAATGTTTGATGCTTGATAGCTAGTGAGGTGAAAGAGTCTTGTCTCTTATAACTGAATTGAGGCTGAGCGACGGACCGGTGATGATTAAACTATTTCCTTTTTCTTAGCCTGTTTTACATACATTACATTCCTTGTACTAACGTCCCTCTAGCGCTGCATCATTTTATGATGCAGATACTATAGATCGAGTACTTCAACAACCCGATTGTTGAGGTTTAGAGCTCTTCATTCCTGACAGTGGTGAGTTCTCCCCACTATTCGAAGGATATTTATTTTTATTGTTGGATAGTCCTTTTTACTTGATATTTGGTAGCCATGGCCTGTCATGGTACCGTTTTGGATATAGTATAGAGGGTTCATAGACATAGATGTGGATATTGAGGTCGAGGGTTCTTTTCCCTCTTTCTTTCATTCTTTACATTTGAGATTTTTGTTGATTATTCTGTTTCCTTATTATAGACTGATATTGATAATATGAGCTCACTGATAGGATAATATTTATATTCATAATATCATTTCTTTTACATTGATAAATTGACTGAACGATGGCAAAGAGATTGAGTGGTCTGCTTGGGGCTAGCAATAGTCTCCGAGTGCCAGTCACGTCTAGGGTACCCTTTCGGGGTGTGACAAGCAATATATTTAATCAATAGAGTTCCTACATCAACATTATAAGGCAGGTCACCTTATACAACTTTTCATGGGGTTCAACCTGATTTGGATCACTTAAGGACAATTGGATGTCTATGTTATGCTACCAAACTTGATAGACATGACAAATTCTCACCTAAGGAAGATGATGTGTGTTACTTGGCTACTCATCCACTCAAAAGGGCTATATTGTATATGATATGGATTAGAAGAAGATGTCAGTGAGCAGAGATATTGTGTTCAAGGAAGATGTATTTCCATTAGTCACACAACAAAACAAGGAACATGTGCCATTATATCCCAAGAGTTCTTTTATTGAAATTGATGATTATGTTACTGATGAAATAAATATGGATGAGACTGAAATGCCACTTGAAATAGGCCTTGAGGATCCTAGCATAAGCACACAGGGGATAGATGCAAGGGAAGAAACACTTGAGAATATTGAGACTAGAATCAGTTCATCTGAGCATGGAATCAATTCATCTGAGCATCATACAAGACATTCAACCAGGACATCTAATCCACCGAGATGGCTAAGAGATTATGTTACTAATGTAACTGATCATCCATATTGTATAGCCAATTATATCTCTTATCAACACTTAGCACCTACATATCAAGCCTTTATAAGTGGATTTTCTGCAAAAACAAAACCTAGGAGTTATGAGGAAGTAATCAAGGATCCAAGGTGGATCACAACTATGCAACAGGAAATCACAGCCTTAGAGGAAAATGGAATTGGAAAGTGGTTAAGCTGCCTAAGAAGAAGTCCATAATAGAGTGTAAATGGGTGTTTAAGATCAAGTACAAGGAAGATGGTCAAATTGACAGGTTCAAGGCAAGGCTTGTGGCTAAGGGATACAGTCAAATAGAGGGCATTGATTATCAATAGACATTTGCACCAGTTGTCAAATGATGACTGTGAGATCAGTCATATCACTAGTAGTAGTAGAACATTGGAAGATATTCCAAATGGATGTTTATAATGCCTTTTTACAAGGAGATTTATTTGAAGAAGTATATATGGAACTCCCTAAAGGATTTGTTGGTCAAAAGGATGGTTAGGTGTGTAAACTTGTCAAATCACTATATGGCCTCAAGCATGCATCCAAATAATAGAATGCTAAGCTCGCAGAGGCATTATGCCTATCAGGATATGTTCAAAGTCACCTGGATTACTCCTTGTTCAAAAAGAGGAGCACTACTGGAATGGTTATTATGTTGGTCCATGTTGATGACTTACTCATCACAGGGAGTGACTCAGTGTTAGTTGAAGAAACACAGCAGATAATTCACAGACACTTCAAAATAAAATATTTAGGAGAGCTAAGATACTTCTTGGGGATTGAATTCTGCAAATCCACAAGTGGTATTATGATGCACCAAAGGAACTATGCTTTAGAGCTTATTTCTGAGGCAGGACTAGCAGGAGTCAAACTAGCCTCTACACCTTTAGAGTGTAATGTGAAACTCATTTCAGTTGATCATACCATTTCTCCTGATGATCAAATATTACAGGATGTTGGAAAATATCAAAGATTGGTAGGAAAGTTACTATACTTAACCAACACCAGGCTTGACATTGCTTTTGTTGTTCAAACACTAAGTCAGTATATGCAGAAGCCTAAGGAATCTCACTGGCATGCAACTTTAAGAGTAATCAAGTACATTAAGGGTAATCTAGGAATGTGATTGATCATGAGTTCAACCAAGGATATGAGACTGACTGGGTACTGTGATGCTGACTGGACTGCTTGTGTTAGCACCAGGAAGTTAGTTACTGGATATATGCTTAAGATTAGAAAGCCCTTGATATCATGGAAGTCTAAGAAATAACACACAGTGTCAAGCAGTTCTGCTGAAACAGAGTATAGAAGCTTAGCTATATTGACAACAGAGGTAGTTTGGGTTACCAACTTGTTTAAGGAGCTGAAAGTTGGATTGAAAGCACCTTCTACTGTTCTTTGTGATAGTAAGGCTACTATACAAATTACAGCAAATCCAGTTTTTCATGAGTGCACTAAGCATATTGAGATTGATTGTCATTTCATAAGGGAGAAAGAATGTTCAGCAAGGCCTGACCAGCTACATAAACACTAAGGAACAACAGGCAAATTTGCTGACCAAAGAACTTAGTCGGTCTCAACATGATTTTCTTTTAGCCAAGCTTGGTGTCCTGAACATTTTCAGTACATCCAGCTTGAGGGGGAGTAGTATGGATAGTTGTTAGTATGTTAGCGATACAACTATGTAATTATACAATAGTCAGACTAATTCATTGGAAGTGAATCTCTGATGTTAGCAAGACAACCTACCTTCACACCTAAACAATAGAACAAAATCTCGCAGATTATTGACAGTGAAGATGTGATGAAAAATTTTGGAAACACAACAATTATATGTTCCTTACTTACATGTAATACATTATCAATGAATTGCATGCAAAATAACAGATCCATAAGCTTGATGCGTACATGTGAGAAGTAAGGAGAGTGGATAGTTGATTCAGGTGCAACAAGTCACATGACTTCTAAATTCAGAAATTTAGATGAGGTATCATGTTCACATAGAGATGCAGAAGGAAGAGTTTATATTCTTAATGGTGAAACCACAAGAGTAACTCATACTGACAAGATTAAATCGCCAGCTGGTGACATATTAAGCAATGTGTTGGTCGTTCCTGATTTTAAGTTTGACTTATTATCAGTATCACAATTGACTAGACAACTTAATTATTCTGTAAACTTCTTTCCTGAGTTCTTTGTATTTTAGGACCTCTTAGATGGAACGGTAAGGGGGATTGGTAGAGAGAAAGATGGACTCTACTATTTCCCAAGTCAACTCTCAAAGAAGATCATGAATATGACATAGGGATTACTAGTACAGAAGGAGAAAACAGAAGGAATAACATGGCACAATAGGCTTGGGCATCCATCAATAAAGGTGTTGAAGCTCTATCACTACTAAAGAAAGGGGGAGATGAGGAAACATGTAATAAATGTTCAGTTTGCCCTCTTGCTAAGCAAACTAGACTTCCTTTTCTTTCAAGTACTTCTAAAACATATAATATTTTTAATTTGATACATATAGATGTTTAGGGACCCTATAAGATTCATACTCATGCTGGCTATAGATTCTTCTTAACACTTGTTCATGATCATTCAAGGATGACTGGGTAATTTTTGATGAAATTCAAGAGTGATATTGTTAGCATTCTAAAATCTTTTCTTGCATTAGCTAAAAATCAGTTCATCAAATCTGTGAAGAAATTGAGAACAGACAATGGAACTGAATTGTTTAACAAAGAGTGCAAAACATTATTTCAAGACTTGGGAATCATACATGAAAGTAGTTGTGCACATACTCCTCAACAAAATGGAGTAGTTGAGAGGAAGACAGGCACATTCTTGAGGTTGCCAGGGCCCTCAGATTTCAAGGTTCCATTCCAATAAGATTTTGGGGATAATGTGTTATAGCAGCAATGAAACATCCCACGAAATTACTAAAACGTCCCTAAATTTTATCGTGTGCACAACTTATCTTCCCAAGGTCTGATATGAAAAATTCGAGATCAGATTTGCAATCAGTATAAAAAATTGAGTCAAAAAATGATCTCGACTTGGCTTTAACACGAAAAAATGAACAGTGAGGTTTCCGCGCCGCTTCCGCGACACAGAAAGGACACATAACCACACTTTGTGTTTTTTCAAAAATTTAACGGAAATCAAAATTTCACACAAAAATATAATATTACACTAGTGCGCGTCGCACACTAATGCAGGAAGAACCCGAAATTTTTCTTTTAATTTGAGAAGGGCAATTTCGTCCTTTTTGACATATTTTTATATCCCTTGGTCAGTTTTTAAGACTCTTTTCATATGAAAGAGTTTAGACCCATTACTTTCAAAGTTTTTCTTACGCTAAGTTATAGAGAAGAAGAGGAGAGTCAAGCAAAGGTTTCAAAATCTTCCAAGTTCTTCAAATAATTTTCATTCCCAAGTATGTAAAGGCTACCAAAAATTATGAGATTGATCTCCCATGTGCCAAAGTAAAGTTAGGATGACAAAATTTATGGCTGGGACCTTGATTTAAGAGTTGTTGAAAGTTTCTTGAATAATTGCTTTAATTCCTATACACTATCTTGAATTCATATTTTCAATTTCCTAGACTATAATTTTATATCATGAAGTGATGATCATCATGTTTACTTTTATAGTATATTTTCATTACTATATGATGGTGACTAGATCCTTAAAATTTCATCTCCATAATGACTTGAATAATGAATTTGAGGGATGCCTAGATCCTTGAATGTCTGAGAATGATGTCTGACTGAGTTTGAGTCCTGAATCGAGTGTGTGGATGACTGGGATAGCTGAATTATTGTTGATCGAGTTGAATGGGTATAATTCCCTTAGATTGGGTAGAAAATCTTGCCCATAGAGGTTAGGTGATGAGGTTTCTTGAAGGATTGACAGATTTATGAGCGTGTTGACTCCTGAGAGGAGTATTAGCACCGAAATGGGTAAGAGTGAGTCCCACTCGAACCCATTAACTACCTGGCTAGCATAGGAGAGGATTGGATCATGAAAGTAGATGTTTCCTTTGTCCCAAAAGGGGACTTTATAGACTATTGGATCCACTGATAGACTCGTCGTTTACCCCGATAAGGTATTGGATGGATGTGGCAATAACATCTCTTTGTTGTATCACTATCGGCTCATACATAGTGATTATCGATTATAGAAACTCCCAGATAGGTTTCATAATGATAGAACTCCGAGGTGAAGTGAATGTTTGATGCTTGATAGCTAGTGAGGTGAAAGAGTCTTGTCTCTTATACTTGAGGTGAGGCTGAGTGATGGACTGGTGATGATTAAACTGTTCCCTTTTTCTTAGCCTGTTTTACATACAGTACATTCCTTGTACTAATGCTTCTCTGGTGCTGCATCATTTTATAATCCATATACTATAGACCCAGGACTTCAATAGCCCGATCGTTGAGGTTCAGAGCTCTTCATTCCTGACAGTGATGAGTTCTCCCCACCATTCGGAGGATATTTATTTTTATTATTGGATAGTCCTTTTTACTTGATATTTGATAGCCATGGCCTGTCATGGTACCGCTTTGGAAATAGTATAGAGGGTTCATAGGCATAGATGTGGATATTGAGGTCGAGGGTTCTTTTCCCTCTTTCTTTTATTTTTTTACATTTGAGATTTTAGTTGATTATTCCGTTATCTTATTATAGACTGATATAGATAGTATGAGTCCACTGATAGGACAACATTTTTATTCATTATATCATTTCTTTTACGCTGATAAATTGACTGAACCATGGAAAAGAGATTGAATGGTTTGCTTGGGGTCTAGCAATAATCTCCGAGTGCCAGTCATGTTTAGGGTATCCTCTTGGGGCGTGACAAGCAGTATACTTAATCAACAGAGTTCCTACATCAACATTATAAGGCAAGTCACCTTATACAGCTTTTCATGGGATTCAACCTGATTTGGATCACTTAAGGACAATTGGATGTCTATGTTATGCTACCAAACTTGATAGACATGACAAATTCTCACCTAAGGAAGATACATGTGTGTTACTTGGCTACTCATCCACTCAAAAGAGCTATATTATATATAATATAGATCAAAAGAAGATGTCAGTAAGCAGAGATATTGTATTTAAGGAAGATGTATTTCCATCAGCCACACAACAAAACAAGGAACATGTGCCATTATATCCCAAGAGTTCCTTTATTGAAACTGATGATTATGTTACTGATGAAATAAATGTGGAGGAGAATGAAATACCACTTGAAATAGGTGATTCACCTAACTTCCTTGAGGATCCTAGCATAAGCACATAGGGGGCAGGTGCAAGGGAAGAAACACTTGAGAATATTGAGACTAGAATCAGTTCATCTGAGCATGGAATCAATTCATTTGAGCATCATACAAGACATTCAACTAGGACATCTAATCCACCAATATGGCTAAGAGATTATGTTAGTAATGTAACTGATCATCCATATTGTATAGCCAACTATATCTCTTATCAACACTTAGCACCTACATATCAAGCCTTTATAAGTGGATTTTCTGCAAAAACAAAACCTAGGAGTTATGAGGAAGTAATCAAGGATCCAAGGTGGATCACAACTATGCAACAAGAAATCACAGCCTTAGAGGAAAATGGAACTTGGAAAGTGGTTAAGCTGCCTAAGAAGAAGTCCATAATAGAGTGTAAATGGGTGTTTAAGATCAAGTACAAGGAGGATGATCAAATTGACACGTTCAAGGCAAGGCTTGTGGCTAAGGGATACACTCAGACAGAGGGCATTGATTATCAATAGACATTTGTACCAGTTTTCAAATGATGACTGTGAGATAATCATTGCACTAGCAACGGTAGAACATTGGAAGATATTCCAAATAGATGTTTATAATGCCTTTTTACAAGGAGATTTATTTGAAGAAATGTATATAAAACTCCTTAAAAGATTTGTTGGTCAAGGGGATGGTTATGTATGTAAACTTGTCAAATCATTATATGAACTCAAGCAAGCATCCAGACAATAGAATGCTAAGTTCACAGAGGCATTGTGCCTATCATGATATGTTCAAAGTCACCTAGATTATTCCTTGTTCACAAAGAGGAGCACTACTGGAATGGTTATTGTGTTGGTCTATGTTGATGAATTACTCATCACAGGGAGTGACTTAGTGTTAGTTGAAGAAATAAAGCAGATCCTTCACAGAAACTTCAAAATAAAAGATTTAGGAGAGTTGAGATACTTCTTGGGGATTGAATTCTGCAGATCCACAAGTGGTATTATGATGCATCAAAGGAACTATGCTTTAGAGCTTATTTCTGAGGTAGGACTAGTAGGAGCCAAACTAGCCTCTACACCTTTAGAGTGCAATGTGAAACTCACTTCAGTTGATCATATCACTTCTCCTGATGATCAGATATTACAGGATATTGGAAAATATCAAAGATTGGTAGGAAAGTTGCTATACTTAACCAACACCAGGCTTGGCATTGATTTTGTTGTTCAAACACTAAGTCAGTATATGCAGAAGCCTAAGGAATCTCACTGGCATGCATCTTTAAGAGTAATCAGGTACATTAAGGGTAATCCAGGAATGGGATTGATCATGAGTTCAACCAAGGATATGAGACTGACCGGGTACAATGATGCTGATTGGACTGCTTGTGTTAGCACCAGGAAGTTAGTTACTGGATATATGTTTAAGCTTAGAAAGTCCTTGATGTCATGGAAGTCCAAAAAACAACACACAGTATCAAGAAGTTCTGCTGAAGCAAAGTATAGAAGCTTAGCTATATTGATAGCAGAGGTACTTTGGGTTACCAACTTGTTTAAGGAGCTGAAAGTTGGATTGAAAACACCTTCTACTGTGCTTTGTGACAGTAAGGCTGCTATACAAATTGCATCCAATCCAATTTTTCTTGGGTGCACTAAGCATATTGAGATTGATTGCCTTTTCATAAGGGAGAATGTTCAGCATGGCCTGATCCAGACCAGCTACATAAACACTAAGGAACAACAGGTAGATTTGCTGATTAAAGCACTTAGTCGGTCTCAACATGATTTTCTTTTAGCCAAGCTTGGTGTCATGAACATTTTCAGTACATCCATCTTGAGGGGGAGTATTATGGATATTTGTTAGTATGTTAGCTATACAACTATGTAATTATACAATAGTCAGACTAATTCATTTTAAAAGTAGTTAGATAAGTAGTTAGTTGGTTACACAAGTTAGATATGGAGATTATAATTAACTAGCACAACATGTATGTATAAGAGGTGAGCAAATCATTTGCAGTAACTTTTCAACCAATAAGAAAGTGAAATTCCCCAAATCTGTTTCTCATATTAAAGTTCAATAGTTAGTTTGGGCCACACTTCGGCCATGGGATAACATGTTTGCAACTTCAATTGTTCTTACAAAAATAGTTCCTACAATGTTGTTTGTAGCTGTCACTAAATACACATTGATGGAACATCCAAAAGGGTTTGGAACATTAAATCTTTCCATCTGCACACCTTTCTTTGCTAGGGCATTCGCCACCCTATTCTGCTTTCTGAACACCTGCACTAGTCTCGAAACATTCAACCTCTGCATTCAAAAATTAGATTATCATAAAGTAAGTAGCCACGCCAAAACAAATTAGAAAGTCCTATTTTTAACTCGGGATGTGCAAAAATCATTTCTTTAAATGTATGAGTAATTATTTACCAACATTTTTATTTTGTTGTCATCACAACATGCACAAAATCAACTTTTCAAAATTGTTCTCACACATTTTAAATCGTTAACGAAACCAACACACACACACACACACACACACACACACACACACACACACACACACACACACACACACACACACACACACAC
>JAOTQR010046656.1:0-14912 GCA_025774065.1 Solanum ossicruentum
CCACCCGAGTACCACAGCTTAAACCCATCCACATCCCGAGCCTTAGTACCCACCCACCTAGTCTCTTGGACACACGCCACATTAATATGCCTCCGCCGAAAACATTTTACTAATTCGATGGACTTCCCAGTTAGAGACCCTATGTTCCACGATGCTATCCTTAACTTGGATAGATGAGTGCCCCTCTCACCCCCTACCCCTAACCACTGACCCCAACTGATGACATGACCCTAGTCCGCCAGGAGGTCTCGACGCCACAGGACTTAGACTATACACACTCTTAAATTACAACAGCAACAGTATGAAACAATACGTAGCAATATGCAACAATAACAGATGATGCAGCGACGATCTTAAAACCCGTATGCAGCACAACCAACAATATATACAAGAACATCCAATACAATGTGCAGCAGCAAATCGATCAACAGTTTACAGCAGTGATAACAAGATGTAAAGACAACACTTTAGCACGGAAATTCTATATGCAAAACGAAGTGCCAAGTAACTAAGACGCAGTACGCAACTATAAATGCCGACAACAAAGACACACAACCGGCGCAAGACACTGCTGCAAAACAGGACGAAGAACAGGGGAGAAACGATAGAACCTGAAAATCAGAATCAAGAACCTGTCACCGGATTGGCTAGCCGGAGGTCTGGTTCAGACCTGTGGCGAGGACCTCAAGACTGCCAAGATCCTCGTCGGTCACTGCAAATCCACGGCGCCGGAACCTGGTATGTCACCTGCAAATGAAGATGTAATCGCCGTAGGTCTGGTGAGCAAACCTGCAGCCCTCGACTCGCCAGCGAACGTAGGACGACGTCCGCAGTAAGGGAATTAACACAGATCCGCCGGGACACCAACCACGAGCGCCGGGAGGGAAAACGACGAACAAAAGGAGAACGAGTTCTCCGGTCCGGCAAGGGTTCGCCGGCGCTCGAGCCAGTAGACAAGAGTTTTCCGGCCAAGAGCGTGGCAAACCCTCGCCGAAAAAGCTCCGTCAGCTAGAAGCTCAGGTGAAACAACAACAACACAATCACCCACTACTTCCAACCTGACCCCCAATATAGCCAATTGGTGCACCTCCCTAGCCATCTCCTTACACCACCATCAACTTAAGCTGGGTTACCCATGGACACCCGACTCAAAGCATCCGCCACAACATTTGCCTTGCCGGGATGGTAATGCACACTCATGTCATAGTCTTTAAAAAGTTCTAGCCACCTCTTTTGCGTCAAGTTGAGATCCTTTTTAGTGAAGACATATTGGAGGCTCTTATGATTGGTGGACACATCGACATACACCCTATCCAAGTAATGATGCCAAATCTGTAATGCAAACACCATGACGGCCAATTTAAGATCATGGGTAGGGTAGTTCATTTCATGCACTTTGAGTTGCCTTGAAGCATAGGCTATTACCTTACCACTTTGCATTGCACACAACCCAACCCTACTCTAGAAGCATCACAATATACAACAAATCCCTAATGCCCATGTAGTAGTGATAGTATTGGCGTTGACACAAGCTTATTTTTCAATGTTTGGAAGCTCCTCTCACACTCATCGGTCCACACAAACATATCTTTCTTTTGAGTAAATTTTGTCATCGAGGAAGCAATGGAGGAAAACCCATTCACAAACCTTCTATAATAACCCTCTAGGCCCATGAAGTACTTAATATCCTACTAGGTTAATGGCCTAGTCTAATTTCTAATCATATTTGTCTTCTTAGGATCCACCTTAATATCGTTCCCTGACACCACATGACCTAAGAATGCAACATCCTTCAACAAAAAATTCATGCTTTTCATATTTGTCATACAATTTCTTCTCCCTCAATCTTTGCAACACAACCCTCAAATGACCCATATGCTCCTCCCTACTATTCGAAAAGATCAAAATATCATCAATGAAGACCACAGCAAAGGAATCAAGGTAGGTTTTAAAGACTTTATTCTTAGGTCCATGAAGATGGTCGGTGTACTGGTCAACCTAAACAACATCACAACAAACTCATAATGCCCATATCTAGTCTGGAAGGTCATGTTGGGAATATCACACTCTGTCACCCTCACTGATGATACCCAGGCCGAAGATCAATCTTACAGAAAAAGCTATCCCCTTGCAATTGGTCAAACAAATCATCAATCCTTGGAAGAGGATATTTATTCTTAATAGTGACCCTATTGAGATACCAGTAGTTAATGCACATTCTAAGTGACCCATCCTTCTTCTTTACAAACAATACCAATGCACCCCAAGGTGATTGGCTAGGCCTAATAAATCTCTTCTCCAACAAATCTTTCAATTGTTCCTTTAACTCCTTCAACTCTTTCGTGGCCATACGGTAAGGGGGAATAGAAATGGGTTGAGTATCGAGAAGGAGATCTATGTCAAAATCTATCTCCTTTTTGAAAGGGACACCAGGAAGGTCATTTGGGAAGACATCAAGGAACACATTTACAACTGGAAACCACTTTATAGAAGGGAATTTGGACTCCATATCATTTACCCTCACAAGATGATAAAAACACCCCTTAAAGATCAACTTATGGGCTTTAATGCAAGAGATGAATCTACCCTTGACCACCACATCTTGACTTTCCCACTCAAGGATGGGTTCATTTGAAAATTAGAATTTGACCTTGCAGGTTTTACAATTAATAGAAGGATAGTAAGCATGCAACTAATCCATCCCAAGAATGATATCAAAATCAACCATGTCTAATTCAACAAGATCACAAGGCTACAATTTATGCAAAATGCAAATTGGAAATTTTATATGACTCATGCAATAACTCGAGGTCAACATGGAACTTTTGAGCAACAAAAAGGGTAACAAATGAAAAAGTGGCACCCGGATCAATCAAAGCATATATAGAAAGTCAAAGATTCTCAACATATCAGTAACTACGTCGGGGACCTCACCAAGCCCTTGCCTCCCAATTTGAGCATAAAATCGATTGTGCCTTGGGGAACCACCTTGAGGACCACCTCTACCTAATGGGACCGCATTTGCACCCCAGCTTGTGCCACGGTTCCTTGCACAATCCACCATTTTATAACCAAGCTTAGCACAACCAATGCATGCATTAGAATCTTTCAAACATGGGCCTCCATGGCTCCTTCCACATTTAGGGAACATATCAATAGGAGCCACATGACCAACACCTTGAGGCCTAAGGAACGCCTTGGCAAAACCCCTATTAATAGTATGCGAAGACCCTTGGCCTTGATGAAATCTAGCACCCTTTTGGAATTTACCCTCAAACTAGGCCCTCTTGGCCTCATGTCCCCTTCTCTTCCTCATCTTTTCTTCCTCCATTTATTCGGCATAAGTCATCAACCGAGACAAGTCCACGTCAATAATTAGCAAGGCAGACCTACATTCTTCACTCACCAAGTCGGAGACCCCCATCACGAACTTATTCATCCTAGATATAGGATCGGCTACCAAATGAGGAACATACTTTGAAAGTTGATTAAACTTGGGCATACTCCCTCACTCTCATAGCACCTTGTTTCAAGTTCATAAACTCCACAAATTTAGCTTCCCTAAGCTCAAGAGGGAAGAACCGATTAAAGAAAGCTAATTTGAACTCCTCTCAAAGAACCGCATTACCATTTCCCTTCTTCCCCTTCCATTGATCATACCATATTTAGGCAAACCCTTTGAGTTGGTATGCTGCCAACTCTGCCTTTTCATTCGGCCCAACACCCATGATAGACAAAATTTTGTAGACCTCATCAATGAACTCTTGTGGATCTTTATCCTCCTTCGACCTATAGAACACCAGAGGATTCATCCTCATGAAGTCTTTTACTGTAGCTCCCAGGGTAGTAGCATTAGGGGCTTGCTCCTCTTGGTTGACTTGGTTGACCACAACTTGGGCAAGCATAATAAAAGCATCTCGGAGATCACCATTGGTAGGTTGCTCCTCGGGAGTTCGGGCCCATCTTCCTCTTGTGTTTGGCATGATCTAGCACAATAAAGAATAATCGTTAGGTGGAAAAAATTCACTACAACTCTATCGCAGGACTTAGAGTTTCCTAAGGGAAACGTTTCCTAAAATGCCTCATAGCCTCCTATTCATATTCATGGCACGCTTCATAATCATGAATAAGACTCTAATCGACATAGTGTGTTGGACTCTGAGGATCTATCACCTTAGTGCTCTAATACTAAGTTTGTCACAACCCAAGCCTAGGGCCTAGACGTGATCGGCGAATGGGGAACCCAAAGGAACACCAAACAAGCCTCATAGCATATCATTACACATCCTTCATTGCGGAAGCAATTAAAATGACAACGAGAGATAAGTATAAACAAGCGGATTGGGACTAAGGGTAACTTCCATATCATATCATCAAAGAACAAGAGAGTCAAGGACTATAGCATAGATACATAACTTGTCCAACAACACCTCTACTACATAGACAAGAGTGGGGGCCATAACAAACAACCAGCTCACCCCCATAGTCAATACATAAATAAAGGAAAAATAGCTTTTAATACATAGCAATAGATCATAAGCAATGTCCCCAGAATGAAGGACTCACCAACAACCTTTAGACAATTGCACTAGCCACGTGGAGGAGGAGAATGATCAAGCGGTGCACTAGTTCCTACTTGGTAGCATCGTGTAGGCATAGAGTATGCATTAGTACGTTTGAATGTACTAAGTATGTTGGATGCAATGCAACAAGAAATAGGCTTCATAATCGAAATGCATCATAATAGGCAATAGACATAATATAACAATATGGCATGTATTATCAATGCTTAAGTAAAACATACTTAAGTAACTCATACTCATATAAGATATCATATGTGTAAAAGAGACCAAGCTAGATTTCCAAAGGACAAACCCCTTGGTTGGTTGACGATAGTTTCACCCATCACCCTGGTGGTTTGGTACAAACCCCTCACATGGTTGATGATAATTTCACCTTATCACCCTGGTGGTGAAGTACAAACCCTCACTTGGTTGATGAGTACAAACCTCCACCTCGGATGATGAGTACAAACACCCACCTAAGTTGATGAGTACAAACCGCCACCTTGGTTATCAAGGTAGTAGCCCCTTGATTGGCTATCAAGGTACTAACCCCCTGACAAGGTTATCAGGGCACTTAGTCCCCCCCTCCCCCCAGATTGGGCATGGTCTAATGCAACACTTTATATAGAGTATATCATATGCATAAGCTATATTTCATCATCATAACATCAATCATATCGTATCTTATGCTTTGGACTTTCAATTCCTCAAGAAACTATAACTAAACATTTTATCAAACATTTGACAGGTGTGTAATGGGGGTCCAAGACCATGCAATTTAGAGATGAAATTATGCAAGTAAATCCATTGTAAAATCATCAATCAACACCTTGCAACACCCTCAAGCAATAAACATCAAAACTCCTCATTAAATCTTACAATAGATCCAAAATTTATTCCTCAAAACATAGCAAAACAGTCATAACATTACATCGCTTTAACATAGTTCATAGACATGTTCATACTAGTAAACCCATTGGTAAAATTAACATTAAATCATGCAATTTGAGTAAAAAGGAGATAAGGGCACCATGGGTGAAAGGACCTAATGGTTGAAACCCACATACCTTAGCTTTGAAGGAACTATTGATGAATATTGGAAATGGAGGCTTGAAGCTTGGAGGAAATCCTTAGATCCGGAAAAGGTTCTAAGACTTAAATTTAGGAGTGAAAAATTTGGCTAAGTATTTGAGTGAGTATTGGGAAATGTTTTGAATGATATGAGGGTGAAATATGTCTAACTATGGGCAAAAACATGTTTTTGGGAACACTTAGGCCCAAGACTTAATAGTCTTGGACCGAAGAGAAAATCACTGGAATTTGTCACTTGGAAAATCATAATTGCCATTCTTTTGCTCTTAAATTAAGGTTGGACCCTTTTCCCCCTAATTTTGACCCCCTGAACAAGAATACGAAATCGAATTTTTGATATCGTTCATGAATTTTGAGATATATCTAATTTAAAATTCAGGGCACTTCCGAGGCACATTTTCGGGCACTTTTGGGCATGTTTCAAAATTAATATAGCATGTGTTCAAGTGACTAGATGGGTAAATACCAAATCTTGAGACGTGTTTCGGGTTTAAATTATGGTACTCGGGTGGCACTAGGGATAGAAAAGGAGTAGGTATCCTAGTAGATGAGGACCATAGGGATTGTATGATTGAGGTTAGGAGGATTAATGATAGTATGATGTCTATTGAACTTGTGGTTGGTAGTGATATTGTGAATATAGTTAGTGCGTATGCACCGAAAGTTGTCTTAGATGAGGAAGTCAAAAAACTCCTTTTGGAAGATTTGGATGAGGTTGTGAGAGGTATATCATACATAAAAAATATTTATTGGGGGAGATTTTAATGGGCATATTGGTGCTACTTCTAGTGGTTTAGATGATGTCCATGGAGGCTTTGGTTTTGGGGAGAGGAATGGAGGTAGGACATCTCTCTTGGACTTTCTTAAAGCCTTTGAGTAGGTTATTGTTAACTCACATTTCTGGAAAGAGAAACTCACTTGGTTATCTTTCGTAGTACGGTAGCTAAGACCCAAATAGATTACGTATTCCACCAAAAGGGTGAATAAAGCCTTTGTAAAAATTGGAAGGTAATTCCGAGTGAAAATATTTCCACTCAACATAGGCTAAAAATCATAAAGTTGTTTCTCAATTTTGTCATGTGTCTCTTCGTCCTTTCTATTCATTCTCTCTCTAAAAAAACTAAAAAAAACCTATTTATAATAACTAGAATACAAGTCCAAAAAAAATAGAAAAACTGGATTCGACAGGCTTTACGATTAGGGTTATGGGTCGTACAAAGTTCTACAGCCCGTACCTGGGCTTCATAGCCTTCACTCTTCAAAACTGGCTATCATTTCTATGACACCTTTCTACGGGCCGTATTCAGACTTACAACTAGTATAGGGTTTCATCTAACAGCTTTCCAGAACTCCTCCAATTCTGATCCTTAAGGTATGAAACCTAATATAGGACTCATAAAATTCCAAATTGTAAGCATCAGCAGTGCTATATTTTGACAGCATATCAGTTTTGCCAAAAGCAGTTATGGAGTGAAATTTGTGAAAAGTCATTTTTTATAACACAAATTTCTCACCAATTCATGGTGGTAAAAGCTTTTGTTTCTAGTAGCACTCTCTCTAAACTAATCACTAAAAAAAGTATATACTAAGACAAGTTGGTACAATTGAAGGGGAGCCTTGACGTAACTAATAAAGTTATTCCTATGTGATTAGAAGTTCATGGGTTTGGGCTGTGCAAATAGTCTTTTACATAAAAAGACAAGGTAAAGTTGCAGAATGACCCATGTGGTCAGGCCCTTCTCTAAACCCCATGCATAGCAGAAGCTTAACGCATAGGGTTGTCCCTTTTAATTAGTTGGTCTAATAAATAAATTTGATGAAGCAGTCAACTATCCTAAGAACGAATTTAAATACATGTCATTTTGCTGAATACCTCTTTGTTAAGCCTATGAAAAAGGGTCACTTTTCAGCAAGGCATTTCAGATGAATAAAAAGTAAGAAATCTCTAGAGTTTATTATTAGCATAATAAATACATAGAAAATGAACACATAATATTAATTCATGACACATCGTCATCTTCAACTATCATGAAGATTGGTAGAGAAACTAAAGCAATTGCAAGATCCATAAGCTGATAATATTGCTATTACTTTGGCAGAAATCAAAATCTCAATGGTCAGAACTACTACCTTAGTTCATATTGAAAAGGCACCAAATTGAAAAAGTGAAAAAAATGACATCTTTTAATCCAAAAGCTGATAAAAATGACTGGTTTGATGACTAACTAAAAGGAAGGAAAGATGCCAAACTTGAAATGCAGTGTATTTTAATCATAGTTTACCATTTGGATTATTTTACTCGACCATCTTATACTCCGTCAATCAACAAGACGCAGAAGAATGAAGTGTGTCCACCAAGCCAATGGACAAAAAATAAGGCTTGAGAATTGGTTGGTTGAAATGATAATTCATGAGAAATTACTATTTCATGGATTCAAAGTAATCGTTTTGCAAATAGGATAAGAATTCTTGATCTTCAGCCATTTTCTAATGCGTTGATAATGGAATTCATGTCCACAATCAATTTTTCTTAGTTCTTTCTTGTTGTCATAAGTTCCCTGTACACATCGAAACAGGAAAGCATATAAATGAACAAGGTTGCAAACAAGATTAAACGTTGAGGGAAGTTTCATTCTCCTTACCAAGCATATGCAACAAGAGTCATTGTGATTTTTCATCTTGGTTGATTGATGCTTGATCTGCTTTAGAAGTTGAGAAATAACATACTTCTTCAATCTAGTTCCTAGGCCACCTATATATTCTTGGAGTGATCAAAGCCTGAAATATAAACCACCCGTTATTTGATAAAACATTGGATTGGTTACACTATCATATCACATGTTCGTGTATTGTGTCTCAGTGTATTACCTCGTATGAGATGTCCCCTTTATATAAAATGCTATTGTGTTGAGCATAGTCATGGTCATCTTCCTGTGACTTTAAACTCTCAGTAGCAATGGACCCATTTTGTTGTCAAACTCTGTGGAAGGACATGGTGGCTACAAAGTATGGACAATTGGAACAATGAGGCAAAAACCCTGCTACAAGTGTGCATATATGGGATTTTCTATTGGGAATTGAGAAAGAATCTCCCTTTGTCATGAAAATGTTCTAGGACTTGGCCCTCTAAAAGAGTTGTTTCCAGATATGTTTTGTCTAAGCCTGTCAATAGAGGCTACAATTCAAGGATGGAACTTTTCTATTAGAAAACTATTGAATGATTGGGAAATCACTAATCACTAGAGCTATTGAGCTAATAAAGAACCTGCGGAGCTTCAATGGTAGTATCCAGAATGAAGATTCTATTATATGGAAAGGGTTTCCCACGAAAGTGATCAATATATTTCTCATTGAAAGTGATGCATTTTTCTTGGTTGGTGAATAAAACAACATGTATGACTCATGAAAGTCTGTTAAGGGTATTTTTTTAAGGAAAAAAACTTACATTAAAGGTATCCGAATTATAGATAAAACAATCCAAGTTACATTTTTTCTAGTCCCCGACTGCAAAAAAGGAACAAAAAATTGATCCATTTTTTCTCATAAGAATCAGAGAATGTACAATAAGTACTTCTACGGCTTGGACTGATGACTTAACACATTAATGCATTTAAACTCAATGAAACCAAACAAGTATTTACAACTTAAAAAGGCACAATATTCTTGATAGACAGGAAAATTGATCTTCTACGGATATACAAATACATAAATAATTAAAAATATTCATTGAAAGGGAATAAGAAAATGAGAAAAGAATATAGAGATTGTAAATGTACTTTGAGAATCACTGGACAAATCTGTCGAAAGCAGCTCAACATCATATATAACCGTTATCATCACCGAATCTTTGGTATGAATGAACACCACTGGAGCAATATATTTATCAGACCTACATATAATAGGAAATTCAAATAAATTTCTAATAAAATCATTCCTAGTCAAGGTCACACTTCTACTTGTAACCCTTATCCCTTTTTCATTAGATACATAAGGCAGAAGCTAACCTTTCACTCCTACTTGTAAAGAAAATACATTCCTATGTCTTCTTTACCCTGACAATGATTGTTTAATAGATTTGCCCAGCTATACCCACACAGAGCTAGTTCGAGTTCAAGTGTATCAGGAAATAGCTGGGAGAACTCATGCACGTTACACCTAACTCTGGAAGGAGGATGAGCCCAGATACAATTATTGAATATCCTTGGAGCAAGCTCTAGAGCACCTAAGATGTAAAAACGTCCCCTAAAATGCAATGAAGAAGGGAAATATTAGTAATTATTTGGAAATAAACCTATGTTAGTAATTAATGTGCATTTATAAAGGGTACTTACATCCAAGAAGCAATTAGAGTAGGATAACAAGGGTGTGACCTAAATGAATTCATCCTTTGACTCTCATTCACAGTATCAGGCTCCTACACTCCAGAATGGTAGAACCACTTTCACGCCCCAAGTCCTGTTAGGGCGGACCAACACCCGTTGCCTATAAGGCTCGGGAGAACCAACCTATATCTATGCTATTTCAATACATTTTATAACGGATTTCTATAATTTAACATGCCTTTATGCAAGTAAACAGTGATAAAGCCAAAAGGAAATGCATGTAAATAGGTCGTTGGGGCCACGGTGTCAAAAGTACAAGACATGACCACACTTTAACTTACATAGTCAACAAAGCCTCTAGAAAAGAGAAAGTGTCGAATAAGGGTCGGGACAGGCCCCGCCTCAATTAACTATACAATACAAACATATAAGCTTTAGACACACACAAACCTCCAGAACAACTTGGAGCTTGACAACAGCAGCTGGATGTCTTGGACTCTACTGGGGAGATCTACTAGCACCTGTACCTGCAACATAAAATGCAGGTAACCCGTAAGGGACGTCAGAATGAGATCATGTACTGAGTATAGAAGGCATGAAATATAGTATATGAAGTAACAACTTCAAATGAAACTATGCAATGGTGTGGAATAAGAGAGCACCTTTGGATATACTTTGGGATCATATACTTTATGTTCTTTATATTACCTTACCTTTACTTTATAATTTGTGCACATTATATACTGTAAATGAGCAACTGATCAGTGGTAAAACTGTATCAGGATTGTCCATAGCTAAGTTCTTCCTTAAACCCTCGGGCTACCACCCGTGATAGGATCGTCCCTGGCTAGATGATGATTCTACCCCTCGGGCTACCACCCATCAAAAACTACAAACTTTATTTTTCAATTACTTTTGAAATGATTCTTTTGGTGGTCAAAATATTGGAGCTTTAGGGCTGTATATACAACATATGACGTATATATAATCATAGAAGATAATATGACAATGAAGAGCGCATGTTACATACATAATGAAATGTGTATGAGGTGAAACAACTCGTGAACTTTATTTAGCAACAAGAACTCATGTAACTTGGTATTCATGTGTATATGCTGATTTGAAAGTGATCATGTACAGGAACAAATGAACATGTGAAAAAAAATGGAGAAATGGTTTATAGTTGTGTCGGAGTTGGCAACTACCTTTATCTACCAAAGAGGACACTATGTTTCATGGCAAATGATGCGAAATCAAGTAGTCTTACATACCTCGTTGTATGACCTCGTTACTACCTTGGAGTGACTTCTTTTCCCAAAAATATTTATCTACTACATATTAGGCAATAAGACTAGTATTAGCAGCAACACAACACTTCTAGGCAGTCCAATATCATAAAAAACTAACATCCAGACAACAAGCTTATAACTATCGCCCCAAATGCATTCCTTCAATCTTGTTACTTATAATCATATTTCCTTGCAACCGTTATTATGTACACATCATATACAAAATCATTTCATACCCTTAACATCCTTACAACAGCCCACAAAGCATAAAAAATAATAATTCTTCACAACATACAAATGGACAGCGTTAGCCCTCTTCGCTACATTTCGACGTCAACAATTTCAAAACTTTTCCACCTCTAACCAAATTACTCCAACAACATTTGTAAACACAAACAGTGCTAAAATAGTCTTAGAATATCACCCAAGAAGTCATAAAGGACGTGATCCAATGGCTTTCCATCCAACAGTCCACAACTTCCAACCAACATCACACTTAAGTTAGCACAATCAAGCTCATTATTTAAATGACCCAAAGTCAGGGAAGAAACCTTAGGGTAATATCTATAACTCAAACCATGTTAATCACATCAATTTCTATTCCTTATACAGCCCATAAACCATAGAGAAGTCACTAAAACAAAAGGCAAGTGTTCAACAACTTTATGAACACATGCTGCCCAGAATTTCTAGCATAACATACTATCATATACTTCTTGATTTTCATGAAGAAACCTTACTAAAAACACAACTATAATCATTTACCTTTATCTTCAAAGTTGAGGTCCTCCTTCTAAATCTTAAAAGATCCTTTTGGCTGCTGCTCAAGGTCAAGAAACGTTGAGAGAAAACTTAGAGAATAAAGTTGTTTTTGTTTTTGCCCCTAGTGGAAAATGATTATAGGAGATGTTTTGACCACTTTTTACATAGCAACTTGGATGAATTTTCTTTTGACCTTTTCACCATCTTATACCATATATAATCAATCTGATGATGCAGCATCTTGTCCCCTAAAATTGGGCCTAATTAGGTTCCTAATCTGATGGGCCTTTTGCTGCGCATTCTTCTCATTTTCCTTTAGTTACTTTGGGCCAAAATTACCAATGAATTTGGATGGGATTGGTCCCATTTTTATATGCTTCCTAAACTGAAACTTCAGTTCACTTATGATGTAAAAAGATAAGATAAACTTACAACCTTAACACAAACTTTATTCATAATCGGACTTGGATAAATTCGACGTCGGGCATCGTCTCCATTTAACTTGCAAATTTAAGCTACGCAAGTAGGTGATTCACCTACTAGATTATTAAGTCATACAAATACCTTAATTCTCTTACTTTATTTAGGGATGTGATATCCTCAATTTAACACAAAACACCTATACACTCGACTCCCTTAAGCGTTAGACGCACATATCGCCCATTAACACAAGATTCAAGCACTTTCAAGAATTGATGCTAATTGAACAACCCATATCATGATTCATTCACATAGCATTAGTATATGTAAAATGTGGGGTGTTACATCCTCCCTCCCTTCGGAACATTCATCCTCGAATATTTGCACAATTGGGTAGCTTAAACATGTAAAAACCTTTATTTAAATAAACCTTTAACAACACAGTATTCAATCACACGTACCTATTAGTGTTCCAATTCTGCATGTTGGGCGTCCTATTTAGCTTCAAATAAGTGAGTGTATTTTGACTTCATCGTGTCTTCGGCCTCCCAGGTTATCTCTTCTGCTTGCTGATTTCTCCAAAGTACCTTCACTGAAGCCATTTCTTTATTCCTCAACTTCCTAACTTGACTATCCAGAATAGCAAAAGGTACCTCTTCATAAGCGAGATCTTCTGTAACCTCCACGTCCTCAATAGGAGTGATACCGGATGGGTCAACTATGCATTTTCGAAGCATTGATACATGGAAAATTGGATAAACCATGGAAAGCTCTTAGGGTAGCTCCAGCTCATATGCAACCTGCCCGATCTTCTTAATAATTTCATATGGACCTATGTAACGTGGGCTCAGTTTTCCTTTCTTACCAAACCTCATAATCCCTTTCATTGGAGACACATTTAAAAATACCCAATCTCCTATTGAAAATTCTAGCTCTCTCCTCCTAGCATCCACATATGATTTGTGACGACTTTGGGCCGTTTCTAGCCACTGTTGTATTACCTTAACTTTTTCCAAGGCTTGTTGCACTAGATCTGGCCCAAGCAAGGTGGTTTCTCCCACTTCAAACCATCCAATTGGCGATCTACACTTCCTTCCATACAAAACTTCATATGGTGTCATCTTGATACTTGAATGGTACCTATTATTATAGGTAAATTCAATAAGGGGCAAATGGCCCATCCAGCTACCTTTAAAGTCCAATGCACAAGCTCGCAACATATCTTCAAGTGTTTGAATGGTGCGCTCTGCTTGACCGTCAGTTTGAGGGTGGAATGCTGTACTCAAATTTACTTGTGTCCCTAAACTGCTTTGGAAGGACTTCCAAAACTTTGCAGTGAATTGAAATCCTCGGTCAGATATAATGGAGACTGGGATACTATGTAGCCTGACTATCTCTTTGAGGTATAGCTTAGTATACTCTTCAGCTGTATAATCAATCCTGACAGGTAAGAAGTGTGCTGACTTTGTGAGTGTGTTAACTATTACCCATATAGAGTCAAACTTCTGAAATGGGCGAGGCAAACCAGTAACAAAGTCCATATTGATCATATCCCACTTCCAAGTGGGATGCTCTATGCACTGCATATAACCTTCTACCTTTTAGTGTTCTACTTTCACTTGCTAGCAATTTGGACATTGAGCCACATATTTTGCAAGTTCCTTTTTCATGCCTCTCCACTAAAACACTCCCTTCAGGTCGTGGTACATCTTAGTCGATCTTGGATGGATGGAATATCGAGAATGGTGGGCTTTTTTCATTATCCTTATTCTTAACCCATTAATATCAGGCACACATAATCTGTTTTGGCAGTAAAGTACTCCATTTTGTGTAATGTCAAAGCCCTTTATCACACCCTAACTCACCTTTTCCTTAAGTTGTCGTAGAACAGGGTCCTTGAACTATTTTTCTTTCACCTCCATTACTAATGAAGACATCGCTGCACTATGTACAACATCCCCTTCCTTTGGGGTTTCTAGAAGGCGAACACCTAAACTGGCCAGTTGACGTAGATCCTTAGCTACCCGTTGACTAACCATGGCCTGATCACCAGTAGTCATAACTTCCTTACGAATCAGAGCATCATCTACCACATTTCCCTACCCCGGATGGTATAGTGTATCAACGTCATAAATCCTTTATTAGTTCTAGCCATCTCCGCCGTCTCAAATTTAGATCATTCTTCTTAAAAATGTATTGCAAGCTCTTATGATCAGTGTATATATCAACGTGAACCCTATACAAATAGCGGAACCATATTTTCAAAGCAAATAATACCGCTGCTAGCTCAAGATCATGAGTTTGGTAATTCTTCTCATGTGGTCGTAGCTGTCTAGATGCATAAGCAATTACCCTACTATGCTGTGTCAACACGCACCCTAAGCCAACTCCTGAAGCATCACAATACACTGCATACCCCTTGGTGCCTTCTGGAAGTACTAGCACAGGTGCAGAAGTTAGCT
>JAOTQR010046667.1:0-14912 GCA_025774065.1 Solanum ossicruentum
TCCGCAAGGGACTTAAGACGTTGGCAGTATGCAGAAGCATTTGGAAAGTCCTCCATAGCAGTAGAAGAGAACTCTTATCCCACATTGGTCCTTAATAAGATGGGTGGACTCCTTATAAGGTTTAGGCAATCCTCCTTCCTTTGAGCTAGCTTTTTGGGTGTGAGTTAGGCCTAAGACCTAATTTCAACATGGCATCAGAGCAGGGCCCGTCTCATCCAATGTTGGATCCCCGAGACAATTGGCCACGCACCAGATGCTAAGTATTGGGCGTGAGGGAGGGGGTGTTGAGACACAAAAGTCCCACATTGGTCCTTAATAGGATGGGTGGACTCCTTATAAGGTTTAGTCAATCCTCCTCGATTTGAACTAGCTTTTGGGGTATGAGTTAGGCCTAAAACCTAATTTCAACAGTAGATATTTCCAGTTGATTAGGCAAACTCTCATCAATACAATCACTAATAGTTGTTGCTAGCATCGTAATGGTTCAACACCTTATTTGCAAATTAATCAACGTAGCGCACTACTTAAGGAAAGTTGAAATAAATCAAAGAATATGTTAGTAGGATATTAACTATACTCAACAAGAATTTAAATTTGAGTGTTTGATTTGTTGCACTAAAAATAGTATCCATAGGATACTTTCTCAATATAAATTATATGTTTCTAAAAATATTTTTTTATTGAGTTTTTTAAATATCAACTGCTAGAGCTTTAATTACTCATTCTTAAGGCAAAACATTTATCTTATTTAGCTTTATTATTTTTTATTTTTTGAATAAGGAGGATTCGTTTTTGTTTGGTTGATTAATCAAAGACGTATTAGTACTTAAACAGTGGTATTAAGATAAAAAGAAGAGTACCGTCACATTTTGATCTTTTTAAAAATATTTCATTAGTTTAAAAAAATTGTTATAAGAACTTTATACTTAGTCGCTAGCTAAAAACTTATGTTTGATAAAATTGTGGTGCAAAAATTTAATTATTTTTTTTAAAAGAGAAGATAGTCAAATTCTTCTCCAGTCTATATATATTTTTTTCATTGCACCGAGTGGCTCTTTTGAAGTACTCTAGTGTAAGACTTCAACAAGGAAGTTGCAAGTAATTAAACAAACCACTTTGTCTTTACCAAAGTCTAGCCTTTCAACAGCAAAAATGTAATTTCAAGAAACTCGTAATACACAGGCCAATTAACAAAACTTATAATGAGTATACGGGAAATTGTGATAAAAGGGACGGTTAATTTTGCCATTTTATAAATTTATCCCCATCACAATTTGGGATTATTATACCATCTATTGGAAGGGATAACTTATCCCTTCACTATTTATTAGTGAAGGGATAAGTTATCCCCCATTTGCCAACCAAACAACCATTTAAATGTCACTAAAATTTTATCTTGGGATTATTTTTACTTATCTCTTGTATCAAACGATCCCTAAGTGCATAAATAATAATTTCAAGAACTCTTCTGTATATTCCCTCTGTTTCATATTAAGTGAATTGTTGGGTCATTTTACACATATTAAGGAAAAAAAATAAAGACAAAGTTTCATCATGTTTTTCCATTTTTATCCTTTTCAAACTACACACACTTATTTAATGCATCATTTATTTCGTATACATAACTCAACTATAGAAACTTAATTAATGAAGGATAAAATTAAAAATCGTTTCTAACCCATCCCTTAAAAAGTGAATAATTCACTTATTTTGAAATATAAAAAATTTTCTAACAATTAACTTAATAGAAAACAGAGAAATTATTGTACATCGACTTCTCTAAATTTTTAAGGACTTTCTGTCTTTTAAGGACTCTCTGTATTTTAAAGAGAGTCCTAAAAGTTTAAACAATATTTATTATAATTATAATTATAATTATAATTATATATATATCAACTTCTCTAAATTTTTTCATGAATTTAATCTTTTATATTCTGGTAGCTTATCTTCTTCAAGAGAGGAGAGACAATTATGTGATGCATGACAGTAGGAAAAAACTATTATACTCAGCATGTTTTATGTTTCCTAAGTAGCTATTATAGCTAAAAGTATGCATCAAGATATGTAATGAATGTTTAACTTCCGCTTTCGCTATTAGTATGACTAGTCTTGTTATACATGTTTTATATGCGATTAAAATATATATCTTATTTGATAATAAATATTATAGAGAAAAATTAAATTTAATTATATAAAAAGATAAATAATTAACTATAAAAGTAATTTTGATAAATTATTTATTTATAAAGTTTCTATATATACAGATTCTATCATTAATTATAACTAATGGTAAATTAGGTTTTTTAGCGACTAGAAAATATTTTGTTGATTCAATAAGGAAGAAGTCCAAATCTATAAAATAAGAAAGATTTAGGAGTCTTTCCTTAGCTAGAAATCCATCTTTTATCCATTCTTTCTATATATTTTAAAAATCAATATTAGAAATATAATTAAATAATAATTTTAGAAAATAATGGAAAAAATAATTTTATCTAAAGTAAAGTCTTTTAATGAAAAACAAAAAATTCAAAAAATATTTCTAAAGACCTTCATGCTTTTAATATACATTTCACTTAAATATAAAAAAAAGATATTACAATTTCTTATTTATAGCACTCACGACATAACATATTGAGAAATAAAAAGTTGGAGAAAAAACATAATTAACATAATCTAAAAGACCAGGCTTAACAAAAAGGAAAAGAGAATCAACATATATAATGGTAGTTTTTAACTTTTGACTCTGATTTGCCTTATGGCAAACCTTTAAGTTTAAAAAACTCAAGTGTTGTTTATGGAATAAAACTTGTTAGTGTTAGATGTTTAATTCATAGGTCAAGAGTTCAAAATCATTCAATTTCAACAATACTCTTTTGAATCTTCCCTAATTATCCAAGGAATAATTTAATTCACAATTTTAAGTCACAGATATATACAGTTCAACCAATTAATTTATCAATATGATTGAAATATATACTAATAATATATATGTCACGTATATCATGTATACTTCATTTACATTTAGTAAGAATATACACAATATGTACATTTTGTATATATTTTATAAACTAGTTGATCAAAAAAAATATATTTTTTCTTTCTGTTACTTCGACAACTTAACTTTGTAAATTGAATGCAAGGCCCAAGAATATATTTATCATTATTTTTTGAATTTTCCCTGATTAATCGATGAATAATAATTGGGCCTCATATTCATTTCAAAATATATACAGTTGGGCCAACTAGTTTTTGAACATAAGTAAAATATACATTGATAGTATATATGTGTAATACATTTATATTTTATGCAATGTATAAACTACTTAGATTGAAGTGTTGAGAACCTTAATTATCGTAAGGGATATGTATCTGCCCATGGACCTCTTTGGGCTTCCCCATGAATAGGCCTAAGACATTCCCAAATTAGACTGATGCACTGGGGGCCACTTCCCATCCCAAGCATCCAAACTTTGTCATGTTTTTTCACCCTTTTTTTATGCCAATTCATACCACAAAGAAGAAGAAGATTGGTTCCCAAATCTGTTCAATGTCATCAAAGCAGGTTCCATATCACTCTCTTCAAGATTCAACCCTTTTTCTATCTCCTTTATCACTGCTCTTCCTGAGCAAAAATGCTCAATCACTGACTTAAAAATTGAAACCCCATACCAAATTTTCTCAGTAAAAGGCAAAATTTGTGATCCGAGAATTGTTACATTGGGCCTAAGTGTTTCTCCTGCTGTTTCTAATAAGTTTTGTTTTAGTGTAACCCCAGTGATTCCAGCTGAATCCTCTTCGCGATAAGCGGAAAAATAGCCCTTATCATCAAAAGCTCTTTGAGTTCTCAGAGCTTGTATTTTGCTGTGTTCTTGGCTTCTTTTTTGTTTGAAATTAAAATGCCAGCAGCACCCATTCGAAATAAACAATTGATAACCAACATCGATGGTTCTTTTCCAGGATGCCAACCTGTGGATAATATCTCTGTGCTAAGAACAAAAGCAATGGAATTCTTGTGTGATTTCAGTATGTTTTGGGTCATGTCAATAGCTAACGCGCTAGCGCTGCAACCCATGCCACTGAGTGTGAAATTTTTGATGTTTTCTCTCATGCCAAATTTGTTAACGAGGATAGCAGAGAGCGATGGAGCAGGGCAAAATCCGCTGCAATTGGTCGAATACAGGGAAGAGCACCATGTGGACTTCATCAATGACTTGTTCATATTCTGATTTTGGTGGAATGTAATGAAGTGCAGGGGGTACGTATGTTTCTTCACTTTGTCCAGATTGATTCAAGATTTTAGTCATGAAAGTTACGCTCTGTTTATCCAAGAAATGGTGGGCATGTTCGATGAAGGTCGCGTGAGGAATTCGGCAGGTACTTGGTGGTTTTAGACACGAATAGTCCATCAAGTATAATGGTGAAGGCCGTGATTTCAAGATTGAAAGGAAAATACAACACCAAAGGATCACACAATGAAAGATGGTGAGCTCTGCTTGTACAAGAATAAGCAGAGCTTCAATAGTAAAAAAAGATGAAAAGACAGACAAGTTTGGTTAGCTCCATGAGGATTAAAAGTTGTTCTTGCCAAGAAAATCGAAGATGGAGTGGAGATTATATAGGCCATATACATGCGCAATCACCTAATGACGGACCCTGAATTTAAATTAAAGGGATTTAAAATTTGAACAAGCAAACACATAAATTAGCGGAAGAAATATGGTGGCTCCGCCCCAAATCACCCCAATTTGACACTTCAACTTAGCTAGCTTTCTGCCATAAATTTTGAATATTTTTGGCAAGAAATATTTGGGTGTGAAGTTTCATCCTATTCCGGACATGAAAGAAATATTTACTTTTAAAAGAAATTTGATTTACACAACTAAATTCTAAAAAAATTGTTAAAAATATCTAAAATTGTATTACTATCATTTTATAATAAAAATGCTTTGTGAAAAGTCATGATAATAAATACAATTTATACAAATCTTTAAAAAAAAGCTAAAATAAAAGAAAAATGCTATTGATATTAGCAAAGGTTTTGGAAATCAAACTCAGATAAAAACGGTATAAAATATATATCTAATTGTATAAATTTAATGAAATAATAATACTGAAATTCAGTTGAAAATTATAAGTAATCGACTGTTTTTACAAGATATAAAAGTTTGAGATAATTCTTAAATTTTTAAAAATTTTCAAATATTATAATTTGACCCAAATGCTATTTTTTAAAAATATTATTATTTATCAAAAAATAACAAATTATATGATCAAACAATATTTGTCAAATTTCTTTTCCAAATAATTTTAGGAATATTTATGGCCAAGTAAGCACTTCAATTTCATCCAAAAAAAGATGTATCTATTAAGCCACTTGTATTTATCAGTAAAGCAACATAAATGTGTACACCCTCACACCCAACATTGTAACAAAGGCAAACAATTAAAAAAGTCATAGCTTTGACAATCCTTTTTTTTTCCTGAAAAAATGTTGGCTTCTTCTTCTAATGTCGTATTGTCTTACTCGAACGGCCACATAAAATTATACGCAGGTAGTTTAGTAAAAACAATATTTAATCACAAGTAAAATTTGTCTCTGTTTTTTTTTTCTGAGGGCGGGGGTTGGGATTGGGTCGAGGTCATCATAATTAAATCACAAAATGAAACAGTTTAAACTAGCTGATGTTGACATTTTTCTTTTCTCAAAAATTGGGGAATATCTGAAATGTTTAATAAAGATTTTTTGTTTTAATTTATTTTCATATGGTGTTTGGTATTTTCACTTTAGAGCTTTGATTGATTTAAATTTATGCCTTTTAAAGCTCATTTAACAAGTAAGAACTCTCTGACAAGATTATTTTCATACTAGTTTATTGTACGTGTGTGTCATATTAATATTATTAAATTGAATACTATTATTTCTATGGGCCTTTATATTTTTAAAGTAATATTAATTTAGCATATGTGTATTGAATGTGTATCATGCGTCTATTAATAAAAAAATATAAAAAATTATACTACTTCTATTTTAACATTTTCTTCCCATGAAAGGATAAATTATTAAAGATATTTTTGTCATTATAACACTCAAAAAATTAAACTGTATAAAAATATTTTCAATCTATTTTTTTCGCTTTTGGCGAATACTTATGCGATAAAGTTAACTTTAATTTTTTGTGTAGTTAACCTTATCTTTTAATTATTAACATGTTTATATATAGCATAAAAATAATACAACTCTTTAAATAACAATTTCTTATTGACAAAGATAACATAATTTTTTAATTGTTCTTGATCTATAGTTTTTTTCTTAATATACGCAAATTATAGACTATTTCAATATATCTTAGTATATCTCTATTCTAACAATGCGAATTTATAATGAATAATAAAAGTTTTAAAAAAAATGATACAGTTAAATATATTTAAGTAATATTATTTCTAAAAATCTAATATTAGGAATAATTTTTTTCAAAGAATTATCAGATCCTATTAGTAGGTTTGTTCTTACTAAAAATAATAAAAAAATATTGAATGTTGCTTACTCTCTCCAAGCATGAGTGTTATTTCGAACGATTGTCTTCACTTATTTGTGTGATATTTTCTTACAACCTTTGAGTTAGAAACATAAAATTAATTTGTTAAGAGAAAATTCAAGTACGTATAGTTATTTAAAGATTAAATAATTACTTATAATAAGGTAGATGTTTCAATAATAAATACCATTAATCCCAATTTGATGTAAAAAATGAATGCATTACTTACCATCAAGACAAATCATCAATTGTCATTGCCAACTTTTTTTCTAGGAAAAAACTATGACCTTTTCGTCAACAGATGTTAAAGTCTTTCGAATGCTTTCATTGTTGCCTTCTTTATATTGTTTTATTGGTCCATTGTCAATAAGTAAGAATTTTATTATTCAATAAGAATTGTATTTTTTTAAAGTATTAATTGTCACAACTTCATTGATCAAGTCCTTCTGAGAATCCATTGCAAAATTGTCTAAAATAAATTGTTGAAAAAGAATAATAATAAGAATAATATAAGAATTTTTAACATAAAAAAATTATAAGATGAAGAAGTATTATCTTACTTGAGATATTACTTTACGTGAATAAATGAAACTTGTGAATAGATGGAGAGGTTAGAAATAAAATAATAGAAATTTTTAAATAACTAAAATTTATTAGACTAAATTAACTAAATGAAGACCATAATATAATTTGAAAGAAGTCAGTTAAGCTGGCATAACAATTAATATTATTTTCTTTAAATTCAAAAAGTGAAAAAGAAAGGGAAAAGAATATGAAACAAAGAAAGTGAGTGCATAATATAAAGAAATCTGATAATCAAATTGAAGTTCGACAAAAATCATAAAATAAGATTTGAAGTTCGAGAAAAATCATAAAATAAGATCTACCACTTAGCACACATGAATGAAAGGAGTGAATGAATCAAAAATTAAAATTGAAATGTTTTTATAGGGGTAGAGAAGTCATAAATCAAAAAAGAAAGAAAATAATATTTTATTATATTTATGACAAAATTTTTCATCATATAATTAGGATTTATGGTGAAATTAGAAGAACTTTTATTTATTTTCAAGCAATTCATATCTTTTCACTTTTAAATTTATTTTTTTAAAAAAAATTATTTTTTGGGTTTCCTCCTTGAGAAACTTGTGTTATTAAAGAAAAAAAAAGAAAAAATAAAATTAACCGTATTCCCTACAAAAAAGGAAAGTTTTTTCCTTAATTTTTTTGTTCTTTTTCACTTTGGACGTGCTTCCCTTTTATTTTTTTTAATTAATTTTCTTTTACACCAAGTGTATTTTAGTTGGAAAATGATTCTTTGTTTAAGGAATTTTTCTTTATTTAATTTTTCCTTTAATTTTTTTGGACGTGTTTCCCTTTTCCCTTTTAAATTTTTTATTTTTTTTGACTAATTTCCTTTTACACCAAGTCTATTTTAGTTGGAGAAATATTCGTTGTGTATGAATTTTGCTTTATTTAATTTTTATTTATATTTAATATTATTAAAATAATAATTCTAAAAAAAAGTAAAAGTGAAAAATATTATTTTGTCTAAAGAGGAGTCTTTTAATGAATGACAAAAAGTTCAACCAACATTATTAATGACCTTCACACTTTTAATATATAATAGATTTAGAGTTCAAACATGACCTTTGATTAAGGGTGAATATATTTTATCATATACCACAACCCTGGTAGATAACAACGATCAATTACTTAAAATATATTATTTTGACAAATTTTGCGATTTGTTGCCACGATCAAACCCATCGAGCCTTTTGGGTAACTACTCTAACACCTAGATAAGAGAATTCTTAAATTTTAACCAATTAAATCATCTAGAAGATGAAAGAAATAAAGGTAAAACTGACGAAATGGGATATTATCAAGTTAAAGTTTTTATTTCAAATTAAAATGCTAGGGAAAGACACCTAACACCTCCGAGGATTCTAGTCAAAATAGATATAAGAGTTTCTAAGAACATAATGAATAGTTAAAATAATGACACAACTCCCACCATCAGAAAGGAAGAGTAGAAACGTCTTTGTCTAAAAAATATAACAAGAGTAATATTAGCACAAACATTACATACTAGTAGGCATCATTGGCGAACCTGAAATCCACCACATAATATAAGTAAATACATGCAATAAAAGGATGCACGACCCAAGTTTTACCTATATACTCTTACCATTCCAATTATCTTAATCATTTTTAGTATATGACATGACGTTAGTCTTCTAGTTTCTCCGTCGCCAACTCTAATACCAATTAGGGCCTAGCCCTTCTATCCCTCATAAAGTGATTTTTGAACCCACAATCACTAACTAAAACTAACCAATCAACCACTTTGTTCAATCCTTCTCGACGACTCTTGGCCTAGAATATTTAATAACTCACTTGCAAGATGGTCATATTAAGATATTTTGAGAATTTTTTCTTTGTACTCGTACTGGCTTGTCATGACTGGACTTAACCAGATAGTAGCCCCGCCATAGTGGGATTCCTCCCACCAGTGTGGCCTTTATGGAGATAAAGCCAAACTTCCTTTCCCAAGCCTCCATTAATACATATAACAATAATACTAACACATAATTTGACTATAAGTCACCAATTTATTGCTTAACAATCTATCAACTATTTTTCACTTAATCATATGCAATCTCATACCTAATTATATGAAATATAACAAATAATAATAAGACAGATGATACACAATGACATTCAATTATGGCAATACGAATAACATCATCATAATACGAAAATTAGTAACATGCCAACTTCCTATTTTTTCATCACCATTTGAGCTGAGTGAAGATGTAATGATTGTTGTGTCACTGCCATAATTGTCCAATATCTTGTCAGGGTAAGAGATGATCACCATCATTGAATCCAGAATCAATCCAAATCCTCTTTTGAGAAAAGTGAGGAAACATCTGACTTTAATGATTCGATTCTCTCCTATGGCGACTACGTTGTTTATGGGGTTTTAGTTATTTATACTTTTTATCCAAAATTAGTGATCAATACTACTCCTAAAATCAAATCATTATGCTCATATCTATTATATGAGTAAATTTCTCAAAAATATTTCATCTAGTCTCTTTGAGTTCTCATCAATTCAATCTTATCTCAATCATTGAATCATTCTTTTTTTTTTTTTTAAATAAATATACTTTCAAACTCTTCCAAAACTCATCAAAATTCTTTTCTCAAAGAATCATGTGCTCGAAGACTCATATTCATTTAAATCGAGTAAAATATGTTTCAAATCAATTCAAAAATCATCTTTGCTCAACACATAAGGACAACCATCAATCTAAGTTCAAAATAGTGCTAGTAAAAATCATGGTCATTGGCACAATTTCAATCCACGAGAATGTAACTATGAACACTAATCTCAAGAATTAAAGTATAGAAATACAATAGTCTTAATGCATAATTTAATAAGACTCAAAGGATGAAGAATTAACTTGATTACGAAATCAAGGAACTTAGGCCTCAACTCAACTCAATACTCGATTTAATCTCATTCAAAACATTTATAATTCATGCTTTCAAACTATATCATTGCGTAAAATATTAACTGCAATACTCAATTAGAGTACATGTAAATGAAGACATGAACATGCATCTCAAGTCAAATATTCAACTCATAAACATCACTAATATATATTTAAATTTATATAAGGAACTCAGTAATATAATAGGCAATTCAGGAATTCTATTCAAAGAACCTTGAACTCAATTTTAACTCGAAACATTAGAAGTGTAAGGGTGTCACGCCCCGAGCCTACACCCTGGACATAGCTGATACTCAAAAATCATTTCTGGTCCCAAGCGAACCACTTGGCTTGACTAACTTACTCAGCGGAAGACAATAATACCAAAATGAACTAGAATAGACTCAGTTTATGAACTTAAAAATAAAATGGTAAAGTATACAACTTAACTCAAAATCTTTTAAAACAATTTCAAAGAAATAACTTTATAAAATATCTTTCTAGTCTACGAACCCTCTAAAGTACTGACTCTGAATAAATACTGGAGTAGGATCATAGGTACCTCAACAAAAAAATGAATACAAATAGATGAAGACTCCTGAGCTCATCTGGATGCTAAGAGGTCTCACTGACCGCTGATGGGGACTGTCCTACTGAGCATCTGCTAACATAGACACCTGCATCTGCATCATGATACGATGCAGCGCCAAAGACGTCAGTATGTGGAATATATGGTATGTAAGATTACTAAAAAGTAATAAAGATAGAATACTTACTTTAAAGCTGCACCTGGAGATAGCTTAATTAACAAAAATATATCATGCATATGAAATATACACATATTCTTAAACTTGTCAAAAGTGCAACTCAACATAAAAGAAACGGTTACATTAACGCATTAATGAGCATAGCTAAGCATAGATAAAATATGGTACTAAAAAACTTGGCTCTATACTTGGCTCAACTCAATCAATTATGCAACATAAAATAAAGAAATACTTTAATAAAGAAATACTAAATCTTAATATGTACAATAATAATCTTTACTTCTTGGGGAGTTTCTCTAATCAACAACCATCACAATGAGCTTCATGATGATATAGCGTCTTGCCCACGCTGCCAGAGTCGTCCCGTACTTTGCCAGGGTAGGGGACGAAGAACTAAGGGAGTGGATCCGTCCCAAAACTGGGCAATCTCAGTGGCTAGTGAGAAATGTACTTTGGTACAATCCTATCTTATGCTGGCTACATAGTTAATGAGTTCAAGTAATTAATTCCACTCTCACTCATATCGGTGCTTAATACTACTCCTAAAAATAATTTTATATAGCTCATAACTTTAAAGAATATGAATGTTCAAAATCTAATTTTTCGGGGACTTAGCCCAACTTTAACTTTTCTTAAACTTTTCTCGACTTGTCTTAAGCTTTTCTTTACTAGAAAATACTATTTTTACAAGTGTCTCAAAACATAACTTTATTACTCAGCTATCTTTCAAGTACAAAGCTTTAAATACTTCTTAAAACTTAGCTCAAAACTATCTGAAATCATAGGCTTTTTGCTCTTATATTCATAAAACACTCATAAAATACTTTTTTTTGCTGAATTTTAAAGTAAGGTATCAAGCTTCATAGATTTCTATAGTAATTTTAGGGTTTAACTAATCTAACACTTAAACGTATCATCTCAATTCAAGACTCCAATGAATAGAAGAATTTAATAATTCTCATATTTTTCTCCAAAAATAGCATAAACAAGAAAATTGCTCAAAATAAAGAAATCTTGTTGTAAATTACTAACTTGATATCCGAAAAAACTAGTAATTATGTAATGAAAAAATAATATATAAAGATTTTTGTAGGCCTTTAATACTTGGGAAGAGAATTCTTGAAGAGTTGGGGAGATTATTGAGCCCTACTATGTTCTTGATTTTTCCTTACGCTTGAATTTTCTTAGGAGAGTTTCTTTGAAAGAATGAAAGTGTTTTCTCTACGTTTAGGACTTAAATTATACTTAAAATTGACTAGTTTAGAATTATGGGGTGTGGGAAAGGTCGAAACTACCCTTTCCTAATTAAAAGAAAAAAACAGTCCGAAAATGGACTGGTGCGTGTTGCGCACCAGTGCAATATATCTGGTTTCGAAAATTCTCTAACTTTATCAAATTTTTGAAAATAACAAAGTGTGATTCAGTGTCTCTAGTGCATCGCGGAAGTGGCGCATAAAGCTCACTGTTTTATGTATTTTTTGAAAAAAATAATTTGACTCAGTCCCATTAAAGTTGAGTCAGACCATTTTCCGACTCAGTTTTTTGCACTGATCTCAAATTCGGTCTCAGATTTGCAAATAGAGTATGGGAAGACGCATTATACGTAAGTTAAATTTTAGGGTATTTTGATGTTTTCACCAGATGTTATAATATCTCCCCCTTGGGATCATTCGTCCTCGAATGATGAGGATGTTGTGGTAAAGAGACACGAATAACTCAAGACTTGTGGCGATACTCAATAACACAGACTCTGAACCCCTCATCGATCTTAATAGTCTGTATTTGGACTCAGGAATATACACATCAAGAACTTAGTTACTCAATACTCCAAATCACGGGTGAACAATGACTCAAGGGTGGAAAACTCAGCTCCATCAACTTAAGCGTATAACTCTTACTCAATCTCCATCTTACCACCTCCCCCTCTTCCATTCAAGTCTACTTCTAATCCTCAAGGTGTTATTCACAATATAAGCATATTGATAAAAAGACAATCCTAAATACTCTTCTCTTATCTCCATGGGGCTTTCATTAAAGGTCATCAATCCTCCTCACTGTTATGCGCTTTTGCTTGAGTTCTGCCCTTCATTAACAAAAGCTTGCAACTCTCGTCATCACCTAAATCTATTTCACACTCCCAACATCTTCAAGCCTAACTCAAGGTTATAAAGTTCTACCCCTAAGTGGATCACACTCATGCCAATCTAATCCATAAGGACTATATGCTGCACTTTCCTAGAGACTTACTTATAAAGAATATCATTCCCATACATCTATTCATCACTTAACAACGATTACATCTTCGAGCTTATCATCCTAATCACTTGATAGCTTCTTAGAGGTCAACATTTTCTAGAAATAGCTAGTACCTCTACTGTTACAATCTCATTAACTCCTATTAGGAGGCATGCCAATCTACCTTTACCTGACTGTTACATACAATTAGGTCTCATCTCTTTCTGTACCCTTAAATGGAATAAGCATACCACAATCGTCGCACATTCCCTTCCATCAGACACAACTCATCAACTATCATTATCATTATCAATGCCAACGGAAGAATTATTAGGAGTGCTTAGAATACAATATCGTAAGCATAATTCCTTCAGGAAATCTCATATGAGGACATTCATAACATGATATGATGCCACTAGGGGCTCATCACAAGTTTAGGGAACCATATATACTGGAAAGCTCAAGTCTTGCCTTGGATAACGAAAAGGCTGAAAACTATTAGTTCATGATATAAGATCAGAATTGCTAAATGAAGTTATCACTTCTCACTTTAAAAGATGAACATGTATCTACATGGGGTGAATGAGTCTGGATCATGGGCATGGTGCCCTTGCATAAGATAGGAATAAAGCATCAACATGATGAAGTACAAAGAATATGAGATAGGAACGCATTGACGCCCCGTTCCGATCAGTTATCACCATTGAAGATCAAGGTCTACTTTGGCTCATTATCTAAACATCTCCCCATTAGCTCAAATGTCACCTCTCTAAGTCCGTGAACTAATTCTCTTCACTATGCTGTAAGTACAAGTCTCTAGATGATTGGAGCTCTACTATGTACAAAATGCTTATATCCTCCAATTACATACTACTCAAAGATGTGAACCTGCTACTAAAACATGCTTCCGAGGTACTAACTTCTTCTTCTATCTTTATAGGAATCTTCACTTACTTGCTATTCTCATTGGTATAACAACCGTTTCCTAGGACTTATACTCTAATATCTTCCTTTTTAGTCTGCTAGCACTCATTTTCTATGTTCACTTACATTGGACTGAAGAAAGCTTGGACTATAATAGAGATCTCCTCATTATCTATGACTATCCTTCTTGGACTCAATTCTTAAGGGTAGTAGAGAAGGTCTACATTAGCCTATTCTATCTCGACAATGAAAATATACTATCTAAATTCTTGTAGTAGTCATAAGTTGGAGCCTCCTACAGTTGTACCCTATCATGGCTCCACATCTTAAGCCTCTTGCTATCCAATGAGCTATCCTCAATCCACTATCCCTACCAAAGGGCCACCTACACCATACTCATACATAACATCCTTAAAAGTCAATATCTTAGTCCCGAACACACACCATGGGGAGCCTCTTAGAGTAATTCCCCCAATACAGACTTTCACTATCATAATATTATCTCCCTTTTAACATGACTACTCATAATTTAAGCTTAAGGTCTAGTACTAACATGGACATTACACTCTCCTATCATATCACACATACTCATAACTACTAAGTAAAATTCTAGAGACCTAGGCCTACTAAGACCTCATAGCAAATGCTTAGTGAACATATCTCACGCTTATAGACTAGCTTGGATATACATCTTAGGCTCTTTTCTTATCTAATGAATTATCCTCAATTTACTATCTTCATCTAAGGGTCACAAACAATGTTCTCATAACATCATACTTCTGTCAAATCAATAGCTTAATTTCTAGCTTATGTTATGTCAAGTCTACCAGACCAAACCTCCAACTAATAGTGTGTCACAGCCCGACCCCAGGACCGTGACTAGTGCCGATTAGGCACTATTATCGATACGAACACACATGATGACATGAACAATTCTATAGAAAATC